>CAEGAD010047413.1:0-26844 GCA_903067055.1 Poeciliopsis paucimaculata | reverse complement strand
CAGCATTGATCATGTCAGTAAATAAATGTTACATTTATGTATCTGTGCTAAAATATCAGCATTTATGGCCCCTGAAGCCCTGGGGGCCCGAAGGAGCCGCTGACTTAATGTGGATTAAACAGAAAAGCAAATAATTAATATTCATTTTCATTTTGATTTGTTGGTTTTAAAACTAGTTGTGGGTTTCAATATTGTTTCACTGTCAATGTTTTCCAGCAACATTTAATTACCCAGTAATATTTTTACATTTCCTGTCAACTTAACATCTTTTAGTACCAAAACACGGCGGACGCCTCGGCGCCCCGACCGCCGGGCTCAGCAGGTTTACTGGGGGAAACCCTGGATTAATAAAATATATTTTTGTTTTGGCTGCAAATTCAACATGAACAAGGTGTCAGTCCAACTTCTGGACTAAATCTAAAGATGTTTCCACCTCAACTTCTCCGTGTTTTTTTAAATAACTTCATCCTCTACTTTGTAAAAACTTTTCAATATTTCAAATAAAGATCACCTGGATTCTGAAAATATGAGCTGAAGCTTCTTTTACTCAGTTCTGAGAAATAAAAACAAGATTTAGGTCACTTTAAACATTTTTGGACTGAACAAAATCAGCGCAGGAGCCACAAATGGCCCCCGCGCCACCCTTTGAACACCCTGGACTAGACGTATTATGCATCTGTTGCCTTGCTTTAAACTTCTGTAGTTATTCTGGGTTTGGTTCAGAGAAGTTTGAGTTGGAAAAGTAAAATATGAATTTAAATCATGTTGCAGGAAATGATAAAGGAGTTTTAATTTGGTAGAATTATGAGTGAATATTTTAACGTTTCCAAAGTGCAGCAGCGTTACATGATTTTCCGAGCTGTCATAAATCCATCGTAATCCAGCAGGCAGATTGTTGATCATGTTATAATCAGGCATCATGTTTTGGTGAGCAGCGCCAGATTAAAGGATTTTTCCTCATGTTTGTCTGAAATAAATCTGCTGAACCTTTTCAGCTCAAATCCTTTAGACTGAGGCTCAGTTTCATTTCTATAAAAGCGCCAAACTAATTGATATCTTTTGTTTTTATTACATAAAGAAAGCAGCAGCAGATAAAAGGTGTGAAGCGTCTGCCGCGACATCCCATAATACTCACAGACCTTCTTTAGTACAAAGGCTCTCGGCTCACTCTGCCCGCTACGTAACGGGATTATCGATATGCAGATTAACGGCCGACCAATCAGAAGAGAGCCCCGCCCCCAACAGAAACGCTCAGTGACTTGCAGTTTAGTTGTTAGATTTTAGTCTTTATTGTTTCTATCTTTGTCTTGACAGTTTGCTAGCAGACGTGAAAACTTGGACCAACAAAACATCATCATCGTTATTATTGTTGCTTTTTATTGTTTATGAATTACAGCGTATTGTCAGATGGAACAGAGACAAGATGCATTTTAAAAAACAAATAATCAAAAACCAAACAGGAAAAAACAAACATTTTGACTTTAGTAATTGAAGCCGTTTTGCTTTTCTTTTTATTCCATGTACACAATATAACAGTCTAAAACATTAAACACTCAGAGCTGAAGGCGGTGCAGTGGGGGGCAGGCCTCGTCTACTGGGAGCAATGGGAAGACTGGGGCTGAGGGAGGCTCTAACAACAAAATGGTCATCAATATAAAACTGAGTCTTTTTTCTTCTTTTGTTTCCTTCACATTTAAATCCACCAATCAGACGTCGGCAGTGACTGTAGGTGGGAGGAGCTAAAGGAGGGTTTTACATTTCTGCATTTTCTTTTCTCTTGTAGACAATATAAAATCTCACAGACAAGCAAAGAAAAGTTAAAAAAACAGGATGCAGGTTTAGTCTGCAGGATGGAGGCAGATGGACGGATGAAGGTGGGTGAATTATTGCTTTCTGAGGAAGTATTTTCACTTCTCATCTACATGAATTGCATCCCTCTCATTCGCTCCGACTGTCTCTCACCATGCTGATCTGTTTACGTGATTACTCCGATTATTCGGGAGGAAGAGGAGGGAGGAGGAGGAGGAGTTGGGGGCGGGGCTCAGAGCTCCTTGCTCAGCGAATCCTGGCCAGTTTTAATCCTCTTTGTTTGGCCTCACACGTTTCCCGCCTTTTTGTCTGGCAAATGATAACAAAAGAGATTGAAAAAATGTATTAAAATAGAATAATAATAATAAAAGCAGTCATACAGAAAAGATTAGATGTGAGTTTCGTGGTTTAGTACAGATGTCGGTCACTAGTGTTGTTAGTTTTTTAGTGTGAAAGGAAAGAAAAAGCAGCATTGCTGTGACATCATGGAGGATCATCATCACATTCAGCTTGAATCAGATTCTCTGCTTCTATTCATCACTTCAGCAAAACAAGCCTGAAACCTGACTGAAAACTAACCATGCGAGTGCAGCTAGTTAGCTATTAACGACTTATCAATCTTGATGTCCCGATAAAAAGCTTTCTTCTTTCAACATAAACACTGAGCTAACTAGATGAGCTGATTAGTTACTTAAATCTAACTAATAACTAGGTTTAGGTGCTGAAACTCTGTGAAGGTTTAGCTAAAAAGCTCCTGTGACACTTTGACTCTGTTTTTCCCCTCCAGGGGTTTTTGTGGCTCCAGTTTCCCTTATCTGACAGGAAGCAGGTTAGGAGACGGGAAGACAAGCGGCAAACATCGTCAGGTCTGGGAATCGAACCTGTGACGGCCGCGTCGAGGACTCCGTCCCCTACACCTCCACAGCGCGGCCTTGATCGACTGTTTTGATGTCGACTGGAAAAGTGGTTTCCAAAGCTAACTCCGTAAGTTGGGATTAGTTAGCTAGTAAAGCTAACTCTTCCTGCTGAAGGTCTTAAAGGACTTTCTAAGGGTTCATTTTGATTTCGATATTTCTCGTCAGTTAATGTGACTTTAATTTTCTTTCCATCATTGAAAAGTGAAGAACCAGAACTTAAACTACTTAGTTTGTTAAAGCTAACTGCTAATTAGTAAATTCAACCACCATAAGACGTTTAGCAAGCCTTTAAGATTAGTCATTGATCGACTCGTGTTTTCCTTACAAATATTCAAATTTTTTTCTATAGAGCTAAATATTAAGCTAAAGATTGTTAGCTAGTTGAACGTAACTGCTACCAGTTCATTTTAACTGATAGAAGATTATGAATAAAGCCTTAATTTTACCACTAATGACAGCTTAGCTAACAACTAATAGCTAAGCTAATAGCTAACAGTAAATAGCTAACAGCTGGTTAGCTATTTAGGGCTGGAAGATCACCTACAAAAACAGTCTGCAGTTGTACTTCTAATGATTTCAATAAATCAAAACATTTGTGAGAGGGAATGTTTGTCATGTAAGACGAAGAAAACCAAACAAATAACCTACATTTTTGTCTGGAACACCAGCCAATATGCAGACAACAATATGAAAAACTGCATTTAATCTTTTGTTTTTCTCACTAACTCAGCATTTGCCCAAATCAACTCGGTTTGAGGCTGGAGGGTTGAAGACCTTCAGTCTGTTGTTGTCAAAGTCAGAACAACAAAGGGAAGTTTGTTCTGCTCTTAGATCTCCGCCCTGGAGGCTCTTTACATTTATTTAAAATAATAACTTGTGTCTGAATGCTGGAGATTCTCTCCTGTACAAATAGAGAAAATTAGTCATGAAACGTTGCAACATCTGCAGGTTGGGACAGAACAAAGTTACAGAAACTGCTAAACCATAAATCCGTTAGCAACACGTCACCAAAAGAGCCTCCGGGAAACGTTGCTGCAGCGCCTGCTGAGCATGTTGGGATGAAAGTGGGCGCCGCTGGACGGCGAGGAGGCGAGAACCATAACAATGGAGGAGGGTCACAGGTCGCCCGGAGCAGGTGGCAACCACACAAAAGCTTCAAAAACGGCAGAAAGGAGCTCCTTTCGGCAGACCTCACAGAGAGACGGAAACGTTTGGCTCGTTTGTGTTTTCACACCTTTTGCTGTCAGTCAGACGCCGCTGCTTCTGTTTGAACAACTTCCTGAGAAAAAAGCTTCCTGTGGTCTGAAAGCTGCTGCCAGCGCCGGAGTCCTGCTTTCATCAGCAGCTGTTTCTGTCCAACTTTAGCTGCTTTGAGGTTAGCCTAGCTTTGCATAAAGACTGGATAGCATCCAGGTGAGCCTAGCTTAGCATAAAGACTACATAGCATCCAGGTGAGCCTAGCTTAGCATAAAGACTAGATAGCATCCAGGTGAGCCTAGCTTAGCATAAAGACTAGATAGCATCCAGGTGAGCCTAGCTTAGCATAAGATTAAACACTTTTAACCCATATGAATGAGCCCACCGTCTGATTATCTGTGGAGTTTTTCATAAAAAATAACTATTCTCACATTTATTGTCTTTAAAGACTCATTTTGCAAGATGGATGTCTATAAAGCCAAACTATCAGAAAAAAACCGTTTTGGTTTTATTTTTGCCTCTGAACTTTAAAAATAATAAAAATGTAATAAATTAGAATTAAATGTTTTTCAAAGCAGAAAACCAGAGTTTTGGTCCAATAAGAGGCTTTCATGTAAAGCTGGGCATAAACTGACATTTTTTGGCTCATTTTTATGCAACAGTTTCTTTCACTGGGCCGAATGTCAACGTAATCCTGTGTCATCCATTGCATAGCACAACGCTGGTAAAAAGAAGCAATTAAACTTCAGGACCAACTTCCCATCAGCAATCAGGCCTGTTTGAAATTCTGGTCACACCAGTGCAGGTGTCGCCCTGCTGCAGCAGCCACAATCAGCTGAACTCACGGGAACGCTTCTGACAAACAATATAATATATTACTATTATAAATATTCATTAAAAAATAATTTAGATAAATAAACTTCAAACGGCACATGAAAAATATTAAGGTTCACGCATCGCTTTCACGTTAGCATTAGCATACCGCTGGAGTAAAAGCTTGTAGCTAACTGTAGTGGATCCAAAATGAGCGGGTTATTCATCCTGTAATAATAATAATTGGTTCATTTTTCATCATGTTATTCATTTATGTATGCCACAGTTCCAAGCTAAATATTGGACTGGAGCTAATTATTGAGCTTCCACATAAATATTCAGGTAATATGCAGATTCACTTGGACTATCAAAATAAAAGCTGGGTTTTCTGAAACATTTAAACTTCAGCTTTCAAATCGCTTCGAATCACAACTTTATCTTTGTTTTCTCTCTTTTCCTGAACAACATTGCAGCTGAAAGATTAGCTAATTCAAAGCTAGATAACATTATGCTAGCTCTGACGTAAATATTTAACATTGAGCAAAATATTTGGTTTTGTAAATAAATGTTTAGGTTTGAGCCAAATATTTAGCTGGCTAGCTAAAATATGACCGGCTAAAAGACTCAAGGCTACGACGTGTTGCTAACAATCGCACAGTGAGATAAAATGTTTGATCTGGAACTGATCATATGGAGCTTTTTGTTTTCTATAGATTGATTTATGGATTCGTGACACTTTGTTGTTGGGTTGTTCTGGTTCTGATGAAGCACCAAACCAGATGTTCTTAGAAAGGTGGTGGAAATCTAAAAATCCTGTTTCTTAAAGTCTGTAGTGCAGATAAACCTTCACAAATAAACTCTGAGGAGAAAACTGACTTTCAGCTGCTTCCATTCACTAGCTGCTGCTATCGCAAGACGATCAGAACCGATCAGTACCGGGCCTAAAACTGGCCTTAAAGTTGCAGATCGGGTGTAAACCTCTTTCCCTGTTACTATGGAAACCTAAAACCTCTCCCACTGTTACCATGGAAACGTAAAAGCCGTGAGTTCATGCTTGTGCTACGTAACTTTAGCAGGTGAAAGTGTTTTAATGTGACTGGTTCTGTGCAGTAAAGTGGATATAAGGAGCGTGTTCGTGTCGTCAGTATCTAACTTTGTAATGCTCATTGAAGCTGTTGTCGATGCTCAGCTCCCTCTCTAATTGGACGGTAGCTGCTGACATCACAGTTCGAACGATAGCCACAGCTGCTTCTCGGAGGTCCCTTTTCCTCATCTCCTCCTCCTCTTCCTCCCCCCTGCCTCCCTGGTCACAGCCTCCATTTTGGGGAGACTCTGCCTCTCCCCCCTCCTCCTCTTTCTCCCTGCTCTGGGTTAGCGCTAGCTTGGATTCAACATGGCTGCCTTGCTTCCTGTCTGTTCGCTCTGCGTCTTGCTGCCGCTTGCTGTTAGCTCCTCCTCCTTCGCGGCCGCTCTGAGGCTTGTCAGAGTCCCGGCTGATGCGCTCGAACTCACCGCTGTTCACAGCCGCTGTGGCGTTGATGATCTTGGCGTTGGCATCGTCCTTCACGCCCTCCTTGCTCTTCTTCATTGGGCTGCTGTCCTTCGTCTGCTCCTCCTCCTCCTGGTGGTTCTCGGTGGCGTTCTCCGCCGCCACGCCGTTGGAGCAGCCCGTCTCACCGTTGGTCTCCGGCGTTTCCACCGGCGTCTTCTCCGGCTCCTCCGCTGCCTCGCCTCCGCTCTCCGCAGTCTTCTCTTCAGGCTCCTTGTCGATGCTCTCCTGGGTCGCTGCGGCGGCCTCGCCGTCGGCGGCGCCCTCCTCTGCGGCGTCTCCTCCTTCGGCGGCCTCCTCCTCCTCCTCCTTGGCGCCTTCGCCCTGGTCCACGCTGCTGGACTTGCCCTTCCTCATGATGAAGTTCTTCAGGGAAACGGCACGGCCAAAGTGGGAACGCTTGGCCTTGGCTGATTTGGAGTCTTTGCCTTCCTCTGCAGCTGCTTCCTCACCTACGGAGGAAACGGAGGAACGTTGGCGTCACTCCAGAAGCAACGAGCGTTTTAATAACTGACTGCAGCTCTCTGTCTGGATTATTTTGAATGACCATTTTTGTAGAGCAAGCTTCTTAGCAGCTAGCTGTGCTAACCCTAACGCACAGCTGATAAACGCTAGCTTTGCTAATGCTAAAGCGCTAAATTCTTTGTTGCTGCCTTAGCCTAATTGACTGCAGTAGGGCTTTGGTCAGAAAGCATGCTAACATTAGCAGATTTGAACAGTTTACTGTTCTACAGCAATGCATTTTGGGTAGTCATTTTCTGCACCGTATCAGGAGAGGAAACTGAAGGGCTTGTTAACATTCAAACATTTTTCAACTGACAGTTTATAAAACAGCCAAGTAAATTAGCGCTTTCAGGATTCATCCAGAAAACGTATTTTATGGGAAGCTAAGTAGGCTGAATGTTTTCAAAGTTAGCAAAAAGGCTAAAAATTAGCTCTGCTATTAGCGTATTTGCAGATTAGACTTTAACACTACTTTAAGTGTTAAAGTCTTAGAAAGCAGAAAGGAAAGCAGAACCTTTCATTTAGGGGAAGCTAAGTGTGCTAGATGTTTTCAAAGTTAGCAAAATCGCTACAGCGCCAAACAAAAAGTTAGCTCACCTATTAGCGGATTAATGGAAGTGTGCTCACCGCTGCTTCTTACCCATGAAGGTTTTGCCCGGAGAATCCAGGAAGCTTTGAAATAATTCATGAATAGTTTTAACTTGTTGATTTAATGATTACAGAGCTCACAGGAAAAACCACCGCAGCTTTTAGACATCAGGGCTGCAGGATCTTTAGAAAACCTGTAGCATAGCTCCCCTGTTACCGGACGCTTGCCTCTGATTGGCTGACGGTGCCTCGTGGCGACTCCTCCCCTGAAGCTGCTCGGCTTGTGAGTCTCAGGAGTTCAGAGACTCAATCTAAGCTGCAGAAACAGAACTGAAGTGTTGAGCTAGATCTAGTGTACCATATGTTTTCATCTAGATGTTTTCATCTAGATGTGTCGCAGTGCGAAACATTGGAAAAAATTTTACTCCTGCAAGATGAAGTGTGACCCAAAGCAAGGAACCGCTCCAGCGTCAGAACCGCCCTTCAGCCGATCCCATCGATTCCCATCAACAGTTTTTATTCACATTTGAATGTTTCGCATGAGAAATGTACCATTTAAAACGACTAAAGACAATTTTTGTCTTTTCTGAAAAAGATGTAATGCTGGATCAGTTCTGAACTTTCCCCTCCACTGCCTTACCAGAGGCACCGGACCTACGGGCTCTCTCTGGTTCATGCTAGCTAGTAACTTCTACTTCCTGTTAGCAACATCTACTTCCTGTTTATTGCAGCCATGCATAGCGGCAGCATCTGATGACATCAGGCTGTGTTCAGCCGGGCTGATCGGCTCCGAATCGACTGGAAACCGACTCGTTTTTCCTTTTACCGTTTTTGTTAAATTTTGAACGTTTTCCTGCTGGTTGGATGGAGCCGCGGCTGCTGGTACCGAGGTCGACCCGTTCTGCTGCCCGCTGGTTTGGAGGATTAACAGATTTGAAGCTGATTGGTTTACGGAGAGTTGATTGGATGTTTCAGCATCCGTTTCTCTCGCTCCTTCCTTTCATGCAGCCAAAGCAAAGTTTGACTGGAGTGTCTGTAAAATTTGAACTCAACACTGAATATGTTACTTGATGACACGCTAAACTACGTCAGCTCCCTGGTGACCCTTGACCTCCCCGGAAAGGCGTCATAGACTAGAGCTGTGCAGCGGCGTCCCACTGGGATGAGACCTGGAGTCACACGAGCTCCGACGTTTTAAAAGAGCAGCCGAGTGGAGATCTACTGGATTCCAGACGGATCGGTCCGTCGCTCTGAACTCGGCTGTCTGAGGGGTTTTAACACTGTCAGTTCCAGCAGCTCAACCATCAGTTCATGTGAAAATCATTGAGATTTGAACAGAATCAACTGAAAACTAAGTGACCGCCAGGTAAACCATCCCCAACCATCACTCCTCCACCACCGTGCCTGATAGTCAGTTTAATTTGACGAACTTCTGCGTAGGAAGCACTGCTGCTAACTCGCGTAGCGGTTGGATTTTAGGATTTTACTTCCTGTTTTCTCACCAGAGGCTGCAGTGGCGTCCTCCTCACCAGTAGGGGCGCACTCTGTGTTGGCCCATTTGCTCTTGGGGATGACGCGCTTCTTGAAGGAGGTCCAGATCTCGTTGGCGTGTTGCGTCACCGTCCCGCCTCCCTCGGCCTTCTCCTCCTCCGTCTTTGCTTCTTCGGCTCCTGCCTCAGCCTGTCCTCCCTCTTCTTCTCCGCCTCCTCCTGCGCCCTCCTCCGTTTTGTCGGCGGTCTCTTTGTCCGAGCCCTTGGCCTTGCCGCTGATGCCCACCACGGACGAGTCCCTCTTCAGACCCTGGAAGGTCCAGGAGCGTTTCAGCTTCCAGCGCTTGTGACCGGACTCCTTGGAGTCCAGGGTGGAGGAATCTCCGCCTCCTGCTTCTCCCTCTGCTCCCTCCTCCTTGCCATCCTCGCCACCGCCACTCTTTTTGTGTGTCTTCTGAGCCATGAGCTTCTTGAAGGAGTGCCAGCGCTTCATGTGCTTGGTGTTCGAGGACGAAGCTTTCTGCTCCCCCTCTGCTCCTGCTGCCGCACCGTCCTCCTCCGCCGTGGCGTTGAGCGCTTCTGGGTCCTCCAGGCGGTCCAGGGACCGGGACCGGACCTTGACCTGCTTCTGGGGCTCCACTGCACCACCGTCCTTCTTCTCGGTGCTGCGATGGGAGAAGATCCTCGCCACGGGCTTCCGGATCAGATCGCGTACGGTGGATTTGGTCTCTGCAGGTTTGCTCTTCTTCTCCTCCTCCTTCTCTCCGTTCTCTGCAGGTTTGTCCATTGCCGCTCCTCCCTCGGCTCCTCCCTCGGCTCCTCCCTCGGCTCCTTCCTTTCCTACCTTTTCTCCGTCCTTCTCACCTCCTTCGACGGCGGCTTCCTCAGCTCCCCCTGCGGCCGCGGCGTGCTCCTTCTTCTTCCTGCTCGCCATCACCTTCCCCAGGCCGCTCTTGTTGAGGAAGGAGTCTAGGAAGGAGGTCTTGGTCTCGGTGGAAGAGGCGCTTTCTGAGCTCTGAGGAGGAGCCGCCTCCCCACCTGTTGCTGCTCCTTCCTCCTCACCGCCGGCCTCCTCGGCCACAGCTGCGTCATTGTTCACAGTCTCTTGGTTTTCCGCCGCCGAGCCGTCGTTCTCCACCACTTCGCTGCTGAGGGTCTCTGCGTTTGCGGTTTTGACCGCCTGCTCCACCTCGGCCGGCTTGCTTTCTGGGGTTTTCCCATCTTCCTGGACCACTGGCGCCGCACTGACCTCAGTCGCCGCCATCTCAGAAAGGGAAAACAGTAATGAGAGCTGAACTTCCTTCCTCTGTGTCTTCCTGGTGCTGGTTCCTCCTGCTGCGGCGGCGCCCTCAGGTCATGGAGAGCAGTGGCGAGGAGGAAACGCACTCAGCATCCTACTAGTCCTCCAAACTCCTGTGGAGAAGAGGAGAGAGGAACAGATGGTTAATAGTCTGAATCGACACCAGGACACTCAGTCTGGACCAGGCCGAGCTTTGAATGGGGACGAAGGGAGGATCTGGACGGGGAATGCAACGCAACCCGATGTTTCCAGAACAAATGACACTTTGAGAAGTTAAAGCTTGATGTGTGAACTCGCCGACTCCAAAGGTCAGGAATCGTGTTGGGAATCAGCTGAACCTGCAGCGGGTTTCAGGACTAAAACAGGATCTTTATTAAACCTCCATCAAAGAGCTGCTGCTGCTGGTTGATCCGCTACAACCCAGAACCGATGCCAGGCGTTAGCTCTGGTCCAGTCACCAGGAAACCGGCTGATTTGATTCATCAACAGTAAACTGGGATCTAAAAACATACGATGCTCCTGATCTCAGCAGGAACCGCCGGGCCACAGAGTCCTGCCTTACTTTGGCTCCCAACCCTGGACCTGAAGGAACCTGCAGGTTTTAGATGTTCCCTGATTTAACGCACCGGTTTCAGCTGTTAATCAGCCATCAATACGATCAATCATTCAGGGCAGGTTGGAAACACTGAGCCACCGTGAGCGTCAGACATCCTCAGTCTGCTCAGGATTAGAGGAAGGTCAAAGGTCAGCTTGTAGGATCACACGTTGCCCCACAGTCACCGACAAACTGGAAACACTGGAGCACTGAAGCTGTGAGGTGTGAAGGTCCAGCCGTCCGTACAGAGCTGAGGTTTGACTCGAGGTTCTGGAGTCCTGCAGTCGGTTCTATGGGCCCAATTGACCCAATTGAGATCTGAAGTGTCTAAAGGTCTCTGGGGGTCGAGTGTTCGTAGACTAAACTGTTTCTGGAGGACTGACATCCTGACTTCCGGCCTTCTGGAGGTACTCGAACCTTCTCCTCCCGGCTTGTTGGTAAAGTCCCTCGTATCGGCCGTCTGTCTCTCTGCTCCGCCGTAAGCAGTGTGGTAGTAGCAGCGCTGTAATGAATGAATCAGAGGCCGATGACTCAGGCGCTGGGCGAGCTGCGTCTGTCTGACAGAGGTGAGAAAGGGAAGCCGCCTGCAGCAGGAGGATTTCAGGTGGAGACGAGCGGCTGGGCTGTAAACACATCCATCACACGCTCCAGATAATCCCGCAGAGCGGCTCCGTCGCTCAGCAGCTGCTCTGCCTTCCTGCTGACCGGTTTGCTGTTTCACAGGCTGATTTACGGCCCGACGGAGGCAGAAACACTGAAACGCCGCCGATCCGTCGTTGTTTGGGTTGTAAATGCAGCGTTTTCAGAATGGAGGCTGAATCATGACTGAGCAAAGATTCAAGCAGACAATGGCCAGTTCTCTTCCTGCAGCTGCGTAGTTCAGACATGGACGGCGCTCAGCAGAACATCGGACACGTTTCCGTCCAGCTAGCAAACCTTTAAAGTGTCACAAAACCAAAAACGCACAGGAATCGAGGCCTGATAGGGAAGGTGAACGTTTCCCACCACTCGGAGCAAACGCAACACACAGGACGCAACAGCAACAAAGTTGAACAACTGCCTTGTATTGCATTGCCAAACCACGTCTACATGTATGAAAGTTGCTGGTTCCGTTGCTGGAGGGCAGTGAGCAGCTCAGATCCAGAGGGAGGAACGGAGAGCGCCAAGTCGCCTCCGGTACCTTGAGACCGTGAGCCGCGATTCCGTCTGACGGTTTGGAGAGAATCCACAAACAGGAAGTAACGGCTGCTAGCTAGCATGGAGCACATTGCAGAAGAATAGAGATGATTTCAGGAACGTGTCGCCATCGTCCTGCTGGAGCGCTACAGGAAGCTCTGGGGAAACGGCGATAACGGATCAGCTGATTGGTCATGTGAACGTAAAAATCGTCTGCGGGTTTGGTGCCTCTGGTAAGGCGCAGCTCCTCCAGTGGATGGGAGCATTAGTGTTTCCATCCACATCTATACCTGCGAGGGTCGCCAGCAGGCTGGTACCTCTCTCCAGAGGTCAAAGGGCAAGAGTTGGGGTGACATAGACAAGAAATGTGTTTCCATCCATTTCCTTCTCAAGTGAAGCCTAAAACTTTTGTAGCTCCTCGCCTCAGCTGCTGCAGTTCTGAGGATTATTTATTAATCTAACAAAATAATCAGCCCAGAGATGATGTCATAACTCAGACTATGATGTCATAGCTTTGCTCCAAAAGCTGCATCAGATCATTAAAGCAGCTGGTTATTAGTTATTAAGCCCCCTGCCGTCCCCCCCGTTTGGGTTTGTGCGTCTTGGCAGATGGTGATTGGCTGATGTGAGGCTGAAGCCCTGAGGTGCTGGCGCTCCATCAGACGGAGGACTAAATGGAGGGAGGGGCGATGAAGAGGAGGATGATGAAGAGGAGGAGCGGTGCAGACATGGGCTGATTGCGAAGCGTCTCTGTTTTCCTGTCATCTGTCTGGTTTCCTCCTCTTCCTCTCGTCTTTATAAGCCGTTTTATTCGGATATAAACTCTTTATAATTATTGACCCAGAACTCATCAGCAACGTCACGTAACGGCTCCTGCTAACAGGTTAGAACCAGATCCAGCCAGCCGCAGCGCCCCCTGTAGGACCAAACCGCTATCGAGGTCCGGTTCCTGCACAGCCCACAGGAACCAGCGGTTCTGATCCAGTCCAACAGTTTTTCCCTGTGAGCATGTTACAGCTAACAGCTGCTAAGTGCTGAATGAATGAATGAATGAATGAATGAAGCCGATTCAGGAGGAACTCGACTGATGAACCCAAACTGAAGTGGATTTTCCTGACCTGATGCAAATGGCAAAAACACGCAGCAAAAAATAGCTGAAAATTTAGCAATGGAAGAAAATAAGATCAAAATGTTGCAAATAGAAAAACTGCAGAAAATCTTCAAACACAAAAACCTCCAGACCAGCAGGGGGAGCCGACCGCAAATCATCTGGGACCACACTGAAGAGAGTTGGAGGAGGACGGAAAAGGCGCGTTGAGCTTCATAACCTTTACAGTATTTTCTGTGAGCAGCATATTTAGAGCTCCCCCTAGTGGTCTGGAGGCTAGTTTTATTTTTCTGTTGGGGACATTTCCTCCCTTGCTTCCTGTGGTTGCAGCATTTTCTGTTGCATTTTATTCACTGTTTGAACCTGTCAGCCACCATACCTAACACCCCAAACCTCTTGTAGAACTGGTTTCTTACTGGTTCTATGCAGCTCAGAACCAGTTTGGCTCCACGCAGCTGGACTCCTCAGACATTGGGTCTGTAGAGGAGAAACGTCTCCCCTCATTCTGACCACTAGAGGGCCACATGGAGCTGCAGTCCAGACAGTCACATGATCAAGTGAAGAAGAGAAACGGTGGGCATAAAAAAGTAACAACCCGGTCCAGATTCAGCAGAACTCTGTAAACGTCATGACACTGATCCCAGTATGAACACACCAGTCAGAACTGGGAAGAGTGGAAGAGAATCAAACCAACATGGCAGGACCTGGTGGTCCATTAGCTCAGATTTTCAACATGGCGGCAGCTTCAGAGCCGTCCTGCTTCATGTTTATCCTGTAGCAGCTAGCTAGCTAGACAACTAGCTAGCAGGACAACTAAATATTTAACTTAGAGATACTCAGATTAACTAAATGTTTAGTTTGAAACTGTGACATTTGTAACTGAATGACTAACATGAGGAACTGGTTTAACTGGTTTAGATCAGGAACTGGTTTAACTGGTTGAGGGTTAGGTTGACCAGGAGCGTCCAATCCTGGCGTCCTGCAAGTCTTAGACAACTCCCTGGTCCAGCAGCTGAATCTCCTCCTCAGTCCAGTCCGGTTCTCCAGAATCCTGCTGTCACCTCATTATTTGACTGTGTTGAAGTAGAGACACATCTAAAAGCTGCAGGAGACCTGCAGGCCTGGAGTTGCCCACCCTGGGGGAGACGGTGATTGTTGCCTGTGATGAGCGTCGTCTCGCTCCACGCAGACAAACAGTTTGTTGCTGTTGTTGCTGCGGATTAAACCTGATGCTGCAGATTGACCTCTGAGAACCCGCAGGCCTTTTAGTGTGAAGGTATTAGAGAGCTTTAATCTGCAGCAGCAGAGCAGTCCGGTCCAGCTGGACCCAGTCCAGGAGGCCGCACATACCGCCTGCTAGCGCTGCTGCTGCACATCTACACTGATATTTCTATGTTCTGTGCTGCCTCATAACAACTAGAGAACAACAGGCTGCTGTAGTTGAACTGCTGCCTCGAACTGGAGGAGGAATCGACACAACGGACTCGTGTTCCCACACACATACACACACATACACATCCACACACATACACGCACACACACACGCACACACACGCACACACATCCACACACATACACGCACACACACACACATACACACACGCATACACGCACCCACACGCATACACACACACACACACGCACACACACGCATACACACGCACACACACGCCCACACACGCATACACACACACACGCATACACACACACATGCACACACACATGCACACGCACACACACGCACACACACGCATACACACACGCATACACCCCCACACACACGCGCATACACCCCCACACACACACGCACACACACGCGCATACGCACACACCCACACACGCATACACACACGCATCCAGATGAGGAGATTCTGTCTGGGGATAAAATCACCGTATCAGGCTGAATTTTAGAGAACAAAACTCTAAAGTCAAAGTTCAGCTAAAACAATTTATTTTGGTGAAGAATTCTATATTTTTATCTCTAATTTCAGAAAGAGAAACTATAAATGTTGTGGTTCTGCTGGTTCTGGTGGTTCTGATGGTTCTGGTGGTTCTGCTGGTTCTGATGGTCCTCATGGTTCTGATGGTTCTGGTGGTTCTGGTGGTTCTGATGGTTCTGGTGGTTCTGATGGTTCTGCTGGTTCTGCTGGTTCTGGTGGTTCTGATGGTTCTGGTGGTCCTGATGGTTCTGGTGGTTTTGCTGGTTCTGGTGGTTCTGATGGTTCTGCTGGTTCTGCTGGTTCTGGTGATTCTGGTGGTTCTGATGGTTCTGGTGGTTCTGATGGTTCTGCTGGTTCTGGTGGTTCTGGTGGTCCTGGTGGTTCTGGTGGTTCTGATGGTTCTGGTGGTTCTGATGGTCCTCATGGTTCTGATGGTTCTGGTGGTTCTGGTGGTTCTGGTGGTCCTGATGGTTCTGGTGGTTCTGCTGGTTCTGGTGGTTCTGATGGTCCTCATGGTTCTGATGGTTCTGGTGGTTCTGATGGTTCTGGTGGTTCTGGTGGTTCTGATGGTTCTGGTGGTCCTGATGGTTCTGGTGGTTCTGCTGGTTCTGGTGGTTCTGATGGTTCTGCTGGTTCTGGTGGTCCTGATGGTTCTGGTGGTTCTGCTGGTTCTGGTGGTTCTGATGGTCCTCATGGTTCTGATGGTTCTGGTGGTCCTGATGGTCCTCATGGTCCTGATGGTTCTGGTGGTTCTGCTGGTTCTGATGGTCCTCATGGTTCTGATGGTTCTGGTGGTTCTGGTGGTCCTGATGGTTCTGGTGGTTCTGCTGGTTCTGGTGGTTCTGATGGTTCTGCTGGTTCTGGTGGTTCTGGTGGTCCTGATGGTTCTGGTGGTTCTGCTGGTTCTGGTGGTTCTGATGGTCCTCATGGTTCTGGTGGTTCTGGTGGTCCTGATGGTTCTGGTGGTTCTGCTGGTTCTGGTGGTTCTGATGGTCCTTATGGTTCTGATGGTTCTGGTGGTTCTGGTGGTTCTGGTGGTTCTGATGGTTCTGGTGGTTCTGGTGGTTCTGATGGTTCTGGTGGTTCTGGTGGTTCTGATGGTCCTCATGGTTCTGATGGTTCTGCTGGTTCTGGTGGTTCTGATGGTTCTGGTGGTCCTGATGGTTCTGATGGTTCTGGTGGTTCTGCTGGTTCTGATGGTCCTCATGGTTCTGATGGTCCTTATGGTTCTGATGGTTCTGGTGGTTCTGATGGTTCTGGTGGTTCTGATGGTTCTGGTGGTTCTGGTGGTTCTGGTGGTCCTGATGGTTCTGGTGGTTCTGCTGGTTCTGGTGGTTCTGATGGTCCTCATGGTTCTGATGGTTCTGGTGGTTCTGATGGTTCTGGTGGTTCTGCTGGTTCTGGTGGTTCTGCTGGTTCTGGTGGTTCTGGTGGTTCTGATGGTTCTGCTGGTTCTGGTGGTTCTGATGGTTCTGCTGGTTCTGGTGGTTCTGATGGTCCTCATGGTTCTGGTGGTTCTGGTGGTTCTGGTGGTCCTCATGGTTCTGATGGTTCTGGTGGTTCTGGTGGTTCTGATGGTCCTCATGGTTCTGATGGTTCTGCTGGTTCTGGTGGTTCTGATGGTCCTTATGGTTCTGATGGTTCTGGTGGTTCTGATGGTTCTGGTGGTTCTGCTGGTTCTGGTGGTCCTCATGGTTCTGATGGTTCTGGTGGTTCTGGTGGTTCTGATGGTCCTCATGGTTCTGATGGTTCTGCTGGTTCTGGTGGTTCTGATGGTCCTTATGGTTCTGATGGTTCTGATGGTTCTGGTGGTTCTGCTGGTTCTGCTGGTTCTGATGGTTCTGGTGGTTCTGCTGGTTCTGGTGGTTCTGATGGTTCTGCTGGTTCTGGTGGTTCTGGTGGTTCTGCTGGTTCTGGTGGTTCTGATGGTTCTGCTGGTTCTGACCCGATCTACTTCCTGGATGAAATGAGTTTCTGCAGGCCGGCGTCATGGAAACTGTTAAAACGACCCGGTCCGATCTCTGCGGTCAGCGCTAAGCGTCTTGTCTGGTTCTGCTGGTCCGAAGCTCTAATGGGCCACATATAGCGACCTCTGACCCCAGAACTCACCTTCATCATTTAGATCAAACCACTAATTTGGGACTCTTCATTAACTGTTAGCCGCTAGCTGTTAGCCGCTAGCTGTTAGCTGCTAGCTTTAGCCAGATGTCTCCTTACGTTCTTCACATCATTTGATGCTTTGGATAAATTTTAGACATTAATCTTACATTTCTTTAAGTTTCTGATTTAAAAGCTGTCCTGGAGGGTTCTGGAAGATCCTGGAGGATCCAGGAGGGTCCTGGGAGTTCTCCCAGCCGGTCTTCATGCGTTTTGTAGAGCTAAATGTCAGGTGTTGGACCGGGTTCCCCGGGGAACCGGGCCCTTGGGGAACCGGGCCCTTGGGTCTGAGCGGTGTCAGAGTCCGGTCCGCTGTGACGGCAGTAAGTCGGGCTCGGTTCCGGTGGGACTTGGACTTTGTCACTGATTCTGGTGGTGATCGGATCCGTCTCTGCTTTTTGTGGATGACGAGGTTCTGTTGGCTCCACTGGGTCCAACAGAACCTCGTTTGTTATTGATTAGTTTTGTTAAGTTGTGATTTTGGTTTCACTCAATGTTTTTATTTAGTTTAAATTAAATTCATCTCTAATTTTCTGCTTCTTCCAGATGATGGTGAAAACGCTGGGATTGGACTAGGCCAGATTACGCTCTGAATATTCAGCGCAGAGTTTCCTGTCAGACTTCCTGCTTCTGGCTGTGAACTTTGACCTCCACCTGCTTTGCTCCAGTGTTCCCATCAGGCCCAGTTTAAAGGAACAGTGTTTTCCTCCATAGTGGCGTCATTATCAGAGCCCGGACTCCAACAGAGGCCCCTTCATCGCGCCGCCCTCCTCCTCCTCACTCTCACACAGTCGGGTCTTTATCTGCCATCATGCGCTCGGCTCTCTGTCCTGCAGCCTGACCCGCTTTCCCCGAGTTTGCGGCGGGAGGAACGGCCCATTTGGGAAGCTGGCGCAGCGTCGCGCGGCCGCAGCTTAGCGCTGATTTGATGTTATCTCTTAAGTCGTTCTGCAGAGGTTTGGCTCAGAAATCTGTCCGGCTGCAGCGGCCGGTTGGGTCACGAGGTCGAACCGACATCAGAATAACCGTAGAGGAGAATCTGAATTCATCTCATTTCTCTGAGAAAATTCAGCAGCTGTTGACTGACGGCAGCAATCAGAGATCTGGAGGAAAACCCGATGAAACGAAACCAAAGATTTCAGATGAATTTAACCTCAACGCCGCGGCATCAACAACCAAACAACAACTCTTCATTTCCTCATTGAGGCGTCTCACAGAAAAACGCCTCTTTGCTTTTAGACAAATGATCAAGTTTGTTGTTTGAATCTTTTTTCCTGCAGTTTTGATAATTTTCCTAATAAACTAGTTGCGTTTTTTCTTTTGCTCATTTCTCCAGTTAAACACCTGGAGACGTTTCTATGAACAACTGAAGAGTTCACTGACATCTTTTAAAGACTAGTTTTATTTTAAAACGTGATTAAATGAAATAAATCTATAATATTTATATGACGATAACCAACAGGGTTAAAGTTCATTTTTATTTCTTCCTTCTGGGATTATTTCTCATGGAAGTTAAAAATTTCTGTTTGCTGATCAGGATAAATGATCATAAAAACAGAAAATAATCAAACTGAATTATATATTTTCTTTATATTTCAGGATTTTTTCTGGCAGATTATGACCAACTACATTTAGTTTGGAGTTTTTGTTTTTTCATATCAGACTGAACACAAATCACTTTAGATCATCCAGACTAAAATAAAAAAGTTCAGTTTAAATTAACTCCTGGTTGCTAAGCAACAGCAACTTCCCGTAGATCCAGAAACCAAAATCAGAACCGCTCGGGTCAGAACCAGTCAGTAACTGGTTGGTTACTGGTTCCAGCAAGTTCACAGCCTCTGTGCAGGCGAGCTAACCGAGCTAACAAGCTAGCATCAGCACTGAGTGTTCCTGTAGAAAAGCACAAAACTGATTATGTTGCTCACAGCGAGTGAAGTCAGCATGAGGTCATTCCCTCCGTTAGGGTCGGGGGTGGAGCTGGTGGCTGACCCCTGTTGACCCCGGGCTGACCCCTATTGACCCCGGGCTAACCCCTGTTGACCCCGGGCTAACCCCTATTGACCCCGGGCTGACCCCTGTTAACCCCGGGCTAACCCCTGTTGACCCCTGCTGACCTGGGGTCACCTGGACAGGTGGCGCCATGTTTCTGCTCATTTACATTGAACTCACTGTTTGTGACTGAAATGTTTTCTGGACCAACTGAGCGCGCTCAGATCAGATCTCATTAAAGCATCCCCACATCATGATGCTGCCACCACCATGGAATTGGATTAGGTGACCAGTGAAGCATCCAGTTCCTTTCCTTAGGGGCATCAGCATGAAGGGGGGGCTGACAGACATTATGAGCGTCTATCAACAGAAATGATGCTGCAGCAACAAATCAGCTGTTTCTCTGGGTTGCCGGTTTGAATGTGTCCTGATGAGCATCACACTCATCGATCTGAGTTCAGTCCATATTGATAACAATATGATCAGATTATGTAAACTGGTAATCTGAGGATTATTCTGGGCTGCTGTGTCTCTGATCGCGTCAGGAAAACACGGCTGACCTCTGGAAGTTCACATTCCTGCTCACAGCGATAAACCTGCAAATTTAAGGAGACCCTCATGATCCACATGTGATGAGAAACCAGCAACAATCCGGCCCTTGTGTTTCGTCCTTTCCACGAGTTTTCCATATTTTCCAATTATTGCTCTGTCCATCCTCCTCCTCCTCTCTCATCGTTTTCCCGTCTCCGTCTTCATCCTCCCCCGTCCTTCCTGTCCTCTTTCCTCACATCATTTCTTCATGTCTGCTTGGGCCCGTTAACCGGGCCAATTAGAACCAGAACCAGAAACATAAACTGGACAAACTGGGACAGCGACGTCCTGCAACCGACTGGAAATCAGACCCGTTTTCTCATGTCAAATGTTCAGGAGAAATAATCCACAGCAGGCCAGGTAGGGTTCGCTGTCAGAGGTCAGAGGTCAGCTGGCCACACATCCCAGAATGCACTGGGGGATTCTCTCTTCTCTGATGTTAAATGGAAATCACAGCAAGAAACTACATTAACAATCAGACTCAAGGCCTTGACCTTTGACCTGAGGGGTATGGATGGTTCCGACCTGCAGACCGTCTGGAACTGAAACTGGCGCCGGCTCGACACGCCGCTGCGTCCTGGGGGCGTGGCCTCTGCTGAGGTTGGAAACTAACAGGAAGTTACACAAGCTCTTAGCTTGTGTAACAGGTTGGGGAGGGGCGAGGCCACTCCGTTCTCTTCCTCTGATGCTAAGCTACAACCACAACGCATCGTCACATCTCCTGCTTCCGTTCTGTGATTGGCCGGTTGAAATCCACCTCAATGGGAGAAATCCCAGAGAAAACTGAAGGGAGATGAGAATCGAGTGCATCTGTGTCAGAAAGCAACAAGGTGGAGTTTATGGATCTACTGGAGGATAAACGGTTCATTTCGCTCCAAGAGGAACAGACCTGAAAAAACGGCGAGTTCTGACTGCGTTTCCTCTGCCCGGAAGTGATGTCATAATCTGTAATCTGAGCAAGGAGCAGCAGACAGGGCCCTGAGGGACCCCTCAGGCTTCAGCCCTTCAAACCAGACCCGCCGTCTGCAGGGGCCCACATCATGCCACCTCCTCCACCAGCTGAGGAGGGCGGGACGCTGCACAGGAGTTTCCCTCTGAAGATTGTCCTCGTTTTTCTCAGATCAAACTTCAAGTTTCATCTTTTGAGTCAGGTCAAAGTTCACAGAGAAGCCTGGAGCGGCCAAGACAGGAAGCTGTGATTGGTCCTTTGTTTATTTATTTATCTGGCTGCCAGCAAGAGGGGGCAGCCAGAGCGCATGCGCCTCACAGCAGGTGCTTCAGCAGAAGCTAATCTGCATTGCTAATGACCCCCCCCCTCCCGCCCCTCCATCTTGGGGTGAGGAACCTCCTAATATGGCGACATGTTTTCACCCGGAAACAAAAACTGAGGAAAATAAAACCATCATCTGGTTCTGATTCCCTCCATCCCCGGATGGGGGCTCGGTTCGGGTTCGGGTTCGGTTCGGGTCCCGGCAGCTCGCGCTGCTCCAGGCTGACCTCCTTTCCGGCAGACCGGGATGGATCCCGCCACGTGCGTGTCTCTTGCACGCGCTGCGCGGCGCGCGCGTTTCATTCCTGTTATTGTTGTTATTGTGTCTGTCCACGCACGTAAACAACTTCACGCGCCGTGGGGTTCTGCTCCCATTCTCCAGACCGTATGTGCACGCGCGCGGGCTCGTCAGCTGAGGCGGGTTTTCCGCTCGGTGCGTTTCTGGAGAAATATTCCCAGATATTCCCGATGAGCGCATGCACATGACTCTGTTGCTCCACATCACGGAGCAGCCGCGCGCCGAACCGCTGGACCGGAACCTGCAGAACCTGTGGAACAGACCCTACAGAGACCCGAACCGCCGCAGCGTCAGCGGTTAATTACCGCGTCAACCTGCAGCCGCCGCTCACAGAGCCGCAAACAAAGACCGCAGACAGGATGGATGAGCGGATGGATGCATAGATGGACGGATGAATAATGGATGATGGATGGATGGATGCATGAATAGATGAAGAAAACAGAACCAACCTCCTTCTGCTCGGTGCGTAAATCCGTCTCCAGGCGCACACAGCTCGGTAATGAGCTTGTTGTGTTGGACGCAAAAAGACGCTGCTGGCGCTAAATCCTCCCACCGCCCCCCCCTCTCTGATCTGCTCTCTCTCCTGCGCGCTCACGTGCGCGTGCGTCGTCCTCTGTCTTTCTCTCTCAGCCAATTGTGTGACTCGAAATTGGCGGGACGATGGCAGGTCCCTCAACGCTCGCGCACGCGTACCAGACGTCCTGGCGTATGGTTGCCCCTAGCAACCATCAAACCCCCCCCCCACAAACTCCCTTAATCCCCCCTACCCCCACACTTTGAGGGAGGCGTGAAGGGGTTAAATTTACAGGAGAAATGGAGGGAAGCTTCAAGTTTACAACAAGAATAAGGGGGCAGGGGGGCAAGGGGGGTAACAAAGACAACCAGCAGCAGAGACTCTCAGCGCCAACAGCTTAGCGTCCCTGTGGAGCCCGCTTTGTTCTGCCCCGATGTGGGGGTGGGGGGCAGGAACAATAGGGCCACACTGGGAGGGGGGTAGAAAGAGGGGGGTGCGGGGGCAGAAGGAAATGGGGGGGGGACCCATCTTCAGTTGGAAAAACCCAAAGAGTTTTGTTCTGGTCCAGTAAAGCCCCCAGTATTCCTGCAGTAGATCCAGTCGTCCATCAGATCCACGGATCCCTGACTGGGCCAAACCGGGTTAGCCAAGAGCGGTGGCTAACACCTGGCTAACACCTGGCTAACTCTCCCACTAGCTCGGTTGGCCTGCAGGTCTCCTGCAGCTTTTAGATGTGTCTCTACTTCAACACAGTCAAATAATGAGGTGACAGCAGGATTCTGGAGAACCGGACTGGACTGAGGAGGAGATTCATCCTGGTCCAGTGTCTGTCTGTCTGTACAGATAGATAGATGGATGTCACCAGGTGTCTCCAAGCTCACACGCTCTGGTGACAGCAATGTGTGTGTGTGTGTGTGTGTGTGTGATTCAACAGACCAAACCACAGCAGACAGAAGGGAAGTTGGATCAGTGAAACAGTGAAAGCAGCGAGAGGGAGCATCGATCCGACACCAACCTGGACAGGTCACCATCCAGAGAGGAAGAGGACATATTAGCAGTTTCTGTGTCTCTGCCATCATTTGTGTTCCACAGGAAGTTCATGTTTCGTCTCTTTTCTCGTCATCCATCCATTTTCTTCCACCCTTGTCCCTGGTGGGGTCAGGAGGTGCTGGTGTCTCTCCAGTGAGAGGCGGCGTAACCCTAACCCTGGACAGGTCTGAGGCTGTTGCAGATGTTCTCATCACAAATGGACATTTTAAAGGTATGATGTAATTCCTGCAAACGGATTCCTCGCATGTTCCCAATTCTACTTCAGCTTTCTGTGTCTCGTCTTTGAACTCCCAACATTACAATTCACAAATCAATCTCTAGTTTGCGTGAGAGCATCAATATAACTGCTGAATCATGCTACATGCCCAGCATGACTCAGCAGTGTGACTGTCTGACCCAAAGTCAGCAAAGCAGAGACTTTGTTACAGATGTTTAGTTTATTGAAAGGAACTAGGAGTTTTCAGAAAGGAAATCCAAGACGTTTGAATATTTGGATGAAATAATGGAGCAAAGAGCTAAGCTAGCAGGGTTCAGCGTTAACATGGAGCAGACGCAGCTTCTGCCGAGACATAAACCAGTCTGACACCAGCCAGAAACCAGTCTGACACCAGTCTGACACCAACCAGAAACCAGTCTGACACCAGCCAGAACCAGTCTGACACCAGTCTGACACCAGCCAGAAACCAGTCTGACACTGGCCAGAAACCAGTCTGACACCAGCCAGAAACCAGTCTGACACCTGCCAAAAACCAGTCTGACACCAGTCTGACACCAACCAGAAACCAGTCTGACGCTGGCCAGAACCAGTCTGACACCAGCCAGAAACCAGTCTGACACCAGCCAGAACCAGTCTGACACCAGTCTGACACCGGCCAGAAACCAGTCTGACACCAGTCTGACACCAGCCAGAAACCAGTCTGACACTGGCCAGAAACCAGTCTGACACCAACCAGAAACCAGTCTGACACCTGCCAAAAACCAGTCTGACACCGGCCAGAAACCAGTCTGACACCAGTCTGACACCAGTCTGACACAAGCCAGAAACCAGTCTGACATCAGCCAGAAACCAGTCTGACACCAGTCTGACACCAGTTTGACACCAGTCTGACACCGGTCAAANAGAAACCAGTCAGACACCAGTCTGACACCAGCCAGAAACCAGTCTGACACCAGTCTGACACCAGCCAGAAACCAGTCAGACACCAGTCTGACACCAGCCAGAAACCAGTCTGACACCAGTCTGACACCAGCCAGAAACCAGTCTGAAACCAGTCTGACACCAGTCTGCCTTCTAGCTTCCTGGTTTTAGGGGCGTTCCCGCAGTGATCCAGTCCAGCCTGCGGCTTTGCACAGCTGGACCTCTCAGCGGTGTCTGACCTGCTGAGTCAGAGAGAGGTCAAAGGTCAGGGACGGTGTGACCTGCAGCCAGGAGGGAGCAGCAGCATGCTGCACTGTGATTGGCTGAGGCAGGGGAAGGGAGGGGGGGTTGTAATGGGAGGAGCTTAGCTGGGATTAACTGGGATGTGTAATGGATTGTATAACAGAGGAAGAGGAGGAAGAGGAGCAGAAGTTCAATAAATCAACCTGATACAGGAGCATGAAAGGAGATGATGATGATGATGATGAAGAAGGCCTGGAGAAAGATAACGAGGAGCAGAACGAGCTTGTTAGCGCAGGGAGGATGAGGAGGAGACAAGGAGGAAGGAAAGACTTCCTGCCAATAGCAGCCATCTTGACCGCCATCTTGGACCAGACGGATGAGCTGCACCGGCGTTGGCCTAGGAGACCAACAGAACAGGAAGTTCTGGAGTCAGCGGTTCGACACCTGCAGGTCTCCATGGAGATTCAGGGTAACACCTGTTGGTCTCCATGGCAACTGGGGAGGGGAGAAGGATACGCAGTTTAGAGACCGAATCAGGAACCAATCAAACCTGGTTTCACGTTTTTAAATTATTACTATTGTTATTATTATACGTCTCAGAGAATCTGGGCGCTGCTCCTTCATCATCATCATCATCATCTCTCTGAAGTGTGTGTGGCTCAGACAGAGGAAGACGAGGCTGGATGGAGGGAAAAGATGAAGGTCAGCATGAGGAGTGGGAGGAGCTTGTCTCCTTTCAATGGCGGTGCAGCGATGCATGACGGCGTCCTCAACCCCCAAAATCCACTGCAGCCCGTCCACAAAGACAGGCGGGGTCTGTGTGTGTTTGTGTGTGTGCGCGTGTGGGCGTGTGGGTGTGTGTGCGTGTGGGTGTGTGTGTGTGCCAGCCAGTCTGAACTAAAGACCACCAAAACACTGAAGTGTGACTCATCAGAGGATCGTCTCCCGCCCTTCTGGCTTCACTCTGACTGGTTCTGTGAAACAAAACCATGAAAAGTTCTGGGCTGCGGGACGCGGAGCTCCGCCGCCGTCCGGCCGCCATCATGGCAGCTGGTCTCAGGCTGGAGCTGCGTCCTGATTGGTCCAGTTCTGAACATCGTTTTCACTCAGGAAAGGTTTAGACAGCAGCTACAAAGATGTTAGAATGAGGAGGAGAGATTCTCGGCTCATTAATCCGGATCATTGTTATTATCATCTCCTTCCTCCACCTCATCTCCTCTTCCTCGCTCACTCCTCATTTTCCGTCATCTCGTCATCACCCGGCCGCGCTCGAGCTTCAGAACCGGATCAGAACCAGTGTACAGAACAGCCATCATGCTGCAGCTGTTGGTCCATCCAACCTGAAGTTAATCTCTTCAGTGTTACGCATCTTTATGTAACTGATCTGTAGTTCAGCTCCAAAGGTCAATATTTTATTTATTGTTGCGTTGGCAGAATGAGGCTAATCAGCTTCCAGGTTTCTGAAGACAAGAGCAGAAAACACAGTTCCTTCCTTTTCCCTGCAGTCTGCTAACACTTCCTGTTAGCCTAACACTTCCTGTTAGCCTAACTCTTTCTGTTAGCCTAACTCTTTCTGTTAGCCTAACACTTCCTGTTAGCCTAACACTTTCTGTTAGCCTAACTCTTCCTGTTAGCCCAACTCTTCCTGTTAGCCCACCTCTTCCTGTTAGCCTAACTCTTTCTGTTAGCCTAACTCTTTCTGTTAGCCTAACTCTTTCTGTTAGCCTAACTCTTCCTGTTAGCCCAACTCTTCCTCTTAGCCTATCGGTTTCTGTTAGCCCAAAACTTCCTGTTAGCCTAACACTTCCTGTTAGCCTAACTCTTTCTTTTAGCCTAACTCTTTCTGTTAGCCCAACGTTTGGGTTGGGTTCCAATAATCTGGTGATTGGCTGCAGTGGTCCCAGCCTGTCAGTCTGGTCTGTCAGATCCTTCCTGATGAAAGTTCTTCTTCTGGTGTTCTCCTGAATGTTTCTGGGTTCATGCTGCCATCTTACCGCCACTGAAACAGAAATCAGGAACGAGTTGCCATCAGACATCCAGCAGGTAGAGATTCCCAGAAAAGAGGAAGAAGAATCATCACAGCTTTGATCTGATGTTCATGGAAGCCGATTAAATATTTTAACTGAAGCGGATCAAATTCTGGATTTGGCTTCAGAGTCTAAATATTTATTCATCTTTAATCTGTTTGTTTGCTCTTCAGTGAACCTTCAGCTCACCATGAAGCTCAGGAGATACCAGATTATTCTGCAGTCAATCTGATTCATCTTTAGACAGACCCGTCTCTCCCTCTGGACCCGTCTCTCCCTCTGGACCCGTCTCTCTCTCTGGACCCGTCTCTCTCTCTCTGGACCCGTCTCTCTCTCTGGCTCCGTCTCTCTCTCTGGACCCGTCTCTCTCTCTCTGGACCCGTCTCTCTCTCTGGACCCGTCTCTCCCTCTGGACCCGTCTCTCTCTGGACCCGTCTCTCTCTCTGGACCCGTCTCTCTCTCTGGACCCGTCTCTCTCTGGACCCGTCTCTCACTCTGGACCCGTCTCTCTCTGGACCCGTCTCTCTCTGGACCCGTCTCTCCCTCTGGACCCGTCTCTCTCTGGACCCGTCTCTCTCTCT
>CAEGAD010047378.1:0-16753 GCA_903067055.1 Poeciliopsis paucimaculata | reverse complement strand
GTATGAGGCTATAATCTTAGTACCGTGGAGATCTGGCTTTAAATGGACGAAGCGAAATAAAGTGAAAGTGTGAAATACTTCAACAGCGTGTCCTGCTGTTTGGGGTTAGAGTGGCTAACCCAAGTTAGGATACCCAAGTGGCCTGGGTCGCATTCAAAAAGAACCAACCTGTGTTGTTCAGACTGTCATGAAAAGGTCGGATACAGGTCGCAATACGGCAAAAAACAAAATAAATAAAATGGGAATTGGGTAATTTCCCTAATAGAAGATTATTTCACTTATAACATGAGAAAAATGCTATAAGTGAAATAATCAGCCAGTGGAAGTAGTAAATTTTTAACAATATTAAAACTTATTTATTTAAAACAGGCTCCTACATATGGCTGGAAACTTGTAAGTTAGTTTTGTCACTGACTCCCAAGATTAAAAACTAAAAATAAAACTATGATCAAAAATCTATTTTTGGAAACATATGGCAGCAGAAACAAAACTGGTTTACACGGCTTAGTTTTACATTACATTTATATTTTCCATGTTGTCAGTGAAATAATCTGTCAGTGGATCAGCATGAAAGAATTATGTATTTAAACCAAGTGAATAATTTCTTGCTACAATGTTTTTTAAGTTAGTTTTGTCTTATTGCAAGTTTACTAAAGTATTTGCAGTAAAGCCGACACCAAAAATACTTGGTAAGATTTTAGATTTTTTTAGTGCAAATAGTCAGCAATGTTGTTATTCTTGACGTGTTTTGATGGATATATCTGGTTCACTTCTATTTTGTTTTCCATAAATGATCAGCTCAGTAGATAAATACTTCAGGAATTGTTGTGCATGAGTCAAAACTTCAGGATTGGGACATTTTCCCAGCTACCTGTTCTCGTTCTCCAGGCGGGCCAGGGTGCATTGGAGCTGCTCCTTGTCCTGATGCTCCAGGTGAGCCAGCAGCATGTGCTGCCCGCAGGGTGAATCGTGGTCCAGTGCTGGGCTGGAGTGACGCAGGAGGTACTGATCTTCATCCCTGAGTCCCCCACACAGGAGACAGCACACTGAGCCACCAGCACACAGCCACCAGCAGCACAAAGCAGAGCCAACGGCGCGGCATCACGGCCAAAGCAAAGCGAGCAGGACGATGAGGACGGGGATCACAGGACGAGTCAAAACCAAACAGAACGGGACAAAGCCGGCTCACCGCACCATTAAACCTCTGACATTTACCAAAACGGCTGAGCTCATCTTTAACTTCAACACAACGCAGCTCCAAAAATAATAAAATCACCAATGACACTGAAATAGAAAAAATAATGTGAGGATCTATTACAGCAGACCTGAGGCAATAAATAGATGTCTAACTGTCTGGCAATTATTGTAATGGATGTAATGGAAAGAGAGTTATTTTGCAGTTTATGTCTGGTAATAATACTTCTGCCAGTGGAGGCAACTTTATTGGATTAAAGTTAGCAGAAAGTTATAACCTTTTTGTTTTTATTCCTGGTTATACATCATGGTGATATTTAGAAAAATCCCCAGCTTAATTTCTGTATTGATTTAATGTGTTTTAATCCAACCTAGACCACAGCCTGTCGCAATAAACAATCAGTTAATCCCATGATAGATTAACATGAGCGCAATCATTTCAATTCTGATGATTAGTATTTATGTGTGTATAGAGACATTATAATCCATTTTATTTATGGTTTTGGTTGTATGTAAGTTTTTATTTCCATTTTTACTGTATTTTGTTGTCGTGTTTCATTTAGGATATTTAAAATATTTTTCAGTTCCTGTGTTAGGTTTTCTTTAGAAGATTAAGGTTTATTGGTCTTTGAGGGGGCAAACTCACACTATTTTCTATCAACAAATTACTTGCTACGGTGGCTGGGAGGTCCAAACCAACATTACAAAATCTGAAAAACTTTTACAACTTTCAAAACAAAGGCACATTTTAGAAAACAAATTAATAATACGTGAAACACGTTTACAAGCCTCGAAACAAATGACAAAATCAAGCCAAAAGGCAAAGTACTAACTCTAAGTGCGCATTTGTTATTAATAATAATAATAACAACAATACATCAAACTTATGTAGCTTTTTTTAGCGTTCGTCATCTGTCAACCGTCAGAGGAGATCTTGGTGTTTTATACTTGGTAGTGGCTACAGACTGTATGCGGTACTTTGGTATTTTGGAAATTTTAGTCTGCAATTTTACAGAAGCTGCAAAAAAACAAAAACAAACCGTTACCCTCCTGCTACTTCCTGTTGTCTTCTTTGTCGTGTTCAGTAGCAACATCTGAATGTTGATTGTGTGATGCAAAAATATATATTTCCATTACAATTTTGTAAAATATATTTTATGACCTCATTCTAGTGTAGAAACCTTTTGTTTGGAAATTGTTATGTTTCAGTTTGTGTCACTTGGAAAAATTGATAAAAAATCTGAGCAGAAACACAAAATCTTTCAAATTAAAGATTTATTTTCCAACTCTGACCTGGTCATGACCTACGGGAGAGCAGTGTTCAAAATAATGAGACTGCAAATCCGACCGTATGAAGTGAGCTTCTTCCTCAGCGTGACTCATTGCTGCTACTCAGCCTTGTTGACAGAACTAAGATTTCAGCTATTTAGGAAGAGCTAGAAGTAGAAATGGGCTGCTTTAATTTAAAGGTTGGAGGTTTCATGAGCTCCTTCCTGGAGGGCGTGTTTCAGATATGACCCACTAACAGGAGGTCTCCTGGCAAATCATTGACTTGTTGGGGAGATTAGATTTCGTATCTGACATCTGAACACCTCAGAGTCCTCTGCAGATAAGCTGGAGAAGGCAGCTTCAGAGAAAGCTTTCTGGAAATCTCTGCTTGAGCTGTTTCCCCTGCAGCTTTTTCTTGAATGTGTGGCAAAGGCAGCATGAACAGATTTAGCAACAAAACTTCTGCAATACAAAATAGATCAAAAATTACATGTGACTTATAAATAATTATCTGTTAATTATCTTTTAAATTTACTGTAAGATTGCTTTAATATTCTGACTGAACAGAGGAACCTCTTATACATTTAATTTCTATTTATTACCTAAAAGTAGCTAAAATGCCCTGACGTTTTTTTACATTTTGTGACATTAAAAATAAAAACTTTATAGTATTCTAATGAGATTTTATGAGGAAATCAACATAAATTATAACATAACCGTAATATAAATGGAGTTTCAAAGTAATTACGGAAAACAAATCTGAGGAAGCGTGGCATGGATTAGCAGTCGACATTCTGTGGACCAACTGTTCAAATTCAAAAATCCTGTATTGATCCCAAAGGGAAATTAAATGCTCTTATAACTCATATTAATTCAAAATTCTTCAAAGAATTGACTGAAACTGCAGCTGCATGTCTTTGGGGATTTATCTCAACTGGGTTGAGCACTTTGCTCCTACACTGCAAAAGCACAAAACCTTATTACGGATTTTTTAAATCTTATTTCTAGTAAAAATATCTTTGTAAAATTGAAATAAGACAAAACTAACTTACAAGTAATTTTTCATTGAGAAATAGGAGTTTATTCGATATTGCTTTAATTTTGATGAAAAAGTACTAGTTCACTTAAAACATGGGAAAAATGTCATAAGTGAAATAATTTGCCAATTAAATGACTTTTCATCAATAATAAGGAATTGTTGACTTAAAACAAGTTGGTCTGTCTAATAAATTGTGATAAATTACACTGAGATTTATCATTTTCACGTGACAAAAATGTGAAAAACGTCAAGGAGAATAAAGATGTTTTCGAGGTTATAACCGTGTTTCACCTCCGTTTCCTGCCAGTAAGTACAGTGAGTGAAGAGCAATGTAGAAAGATGAGGGAGTGGTGAAAGCTGTGGACAGAGACAGCAGGAGTCAGGACAGAAAACAGCATGATAGCAGCCAAAACACCAGCTGGAGACGCAGATAGCACAGCAGCACGTTCGGAGCCATGCAGCAAAAAAAGATGCACTGACAGAGTGACAGGTCTGCAGAATCAACCCCAAATACAAGACCACAAGAGCAGAAAGCAATGCTGCTACTGGAACCGAGCAGCTTGTCATGCATACCAAACATGCTCAGGAGCTCAATTATAGATACACATACTTGTAGAGTAACATGCAAATGCAGCAGTTCTTAAGATGAACAAAGGCTTGAGAAGCACTGACGTCAGAGGTAAAACTAGCTTTTACCAAGTTTTGTTTCAGACAAAATAAAAAATTGCTCTTTATGTGGTGTCAATCACCGCCTTCTCTCAGAGGCAGAGACATAACTTTCATCTGAAGAGAAATAATGAGCACATTTCACAATGCACACACTGAGAGATGCACCTGGAGCCCCAAAGACCATACAACACTTTGCACAGGGCTGCTGGGCACGCAGCGACGACTTTAAAGTGCAATGAAAGAGAAAAACAATCTCAGAGGAGCAAACGTTTGACAGCTCACACCGATGTCAACAAACAATGAGACACGGACTCAAAGGATGGCTTCCAACAACTCAAAACCTCTTTCTCCACTCTCGGTTTTCCACAATGAGAAGTGACTGCCTCATTCACATCAAAATAACACTTCTTCCACTTACTGCTACTCACTCTCAGCCAAGTCCCTCAAACACAAACAGGCTCCCTCCACTATCTACACAAACCCAGAGACTCGAACCGCAGCAGGCGAGTCGCATGATGGAGGAGGACGACACTCCATGTGGGTCAGTCCCATTATGTGGACGATTACTTATATCGCCCAGTAACAGACAAACATGCATGTTCAAGGTGGAGCACAAACATAACAGAAATGGCTGATGTCTTGAGGGCCAAAGGGCACACACACACACATGCACACCCCCACGCACACACGCACGCACACGCACCCACACACCAGCACACACGCACGCACGCACAAACAAGCCCACACACGCACCCACACACACACCCACACACATGCACACACGCACACATGCACACACACACGCACACACACGCACACACGCACACACACACACATGCACACACGCCTGCACACGCACGCACACATGCACACGCACGCACACAGCAGTGACTGTAATCAGGACGTTTGTTGTCTGGCCACATACTCACAGGCTCTCGTCTGGAGACAGGTTATCCGTGAAGAATGAGCAATTCTGGTTTTCCATTTCTGCCAATCTGTAAACAAACCCAAGTCAGTCAGTCAATGAATAAATGAATAAATAAATAAAGTCACAATCAATCAATCACACGCTGTCTCTAGAGAACATCCCATTAAACAGAAACATTTTGTGGAAAAACAGCCAAAAGTCAATAAATCAAAAAGTCGATTTGCAAAAAATACGATGGCAAAATTACTACAGCTGTGGAAAACATTAAGAGCCCCCTGCATTGATACCCATTGAAAACCTCCTGGTTATTCCATTAAATATTGATTTCTGAATTCTTCCTGAGTTAAAACATTAGTATTGCTGTTTCTAAATGAATATGTACTTGTTTTCTTTGCCTTATGAAGAAGCTCTGCATCTTTCTCATTATTTTGACCACTTCTCATTTTCTGCTATTAATAAAATGTTTTCTTTGAATTTCGGAGGCATACTGTCAGTAATTCATGGAATAAAAGAACAATGTTCATTTTACTCAAACATATACCTATAAGGAGTAAAATCAGAGAAACTCTTAATTTTTTACAGAACTGCACATTCATATCAAAATATCGCAAAACAACGGACGAGGATTAGGACCGCTGGAAAAAAAGATGATTTTTTTTCTCAGAATTTTATTTTTTAAAAGTTAAGCATTCTGAGGATTCAGTGATGCTGGTTGTTTAAATAATCAGAAAATATTTCAAGAGGGCATTGAGAAGCTCTAGTAGCATAATTAGAGCTAAATTAACTTTAAATTGAATCATTTCATTGCCAATTATTTCTATTTCCAGAATAGAAATAATTAATTGAATCTTGTATTTCTGCACAGAGCAGTCAGTAGGTAGACCTGATCTAAAGCAGAAAGACATGAAAGCTGCAGATTTATTTATGTGTTTATTTATCACACGTACAAGTTTTTGTGCCAATGCAACATTCACCAGAACATTCAAATAATTTGAGAAATTAAGATGTTTGTTGAACTGAAACGTTACTAAACATGAACACCAAATTATATTTCATTTATAATTTTATTGACTTTACCAAACATTTAATTCCAAACTACGGGTTTGAATTCATACATCTTGTTTACACGCCTCCTGGAAAGGCTGGCAGTTTGGATGTGTAAAGCCTTTAGAAGTGTTTGAAGGCTCTTGCACCAGAACTTGTTGCAGCAACATGTTCTCAGATTTTGAATAATTACATCCAACCAGCAATAAACTGTCTAGAAACATCTGGCTCACAAGATTGCAGATTGGCAAAAATACTTTTTTCGCCTTAGAGAAAGAGCTATAAAAATGTCCACAAGGATGGAGGATAAAACTGTACTGTGACTGTCTGGCAGCCTGCAGGCAATAAAAAGCCTTTTTAGAAATAAGCTCTACTGAAATGTAAGCCTGCGAGGAGCCGGAGCGAGCGGTTTGGGGGTGTTTCAGAACGAAGGACTGATTTGACTTTCAGTGGACAGCCGTGCTTCACAAGCTGTAAACTGTTTACTTGATAACAGCAAATGCAGGGAGGTGGTGAGAATAAAACAACCGACTTACTAACCTTTTGATGGAAGAAAACCAGAGGTGAACAAGCAAAACTATGTTTTTTCTTCAATTTTTTTTGTAAATTGACATTAAAAGACATTTGTTTTAAATAAATATATGGATGATAATTTTTTATACTATTTGTGGATGCAGAAATATTCCTGCTAAGTGTATTATCCTGCCAAAGCTTCTGCTTGGACTTCTAATCACAGAGATAAGCTGCTTGCATGTAGTTTCAGTTTTTAAGATCTTGGATTTTATTGCTAATGGATCAATTTTGTGAAGAGTCATATTGCGTAACTACAGATTGCTTTTGCATATTGCTTCATTTTTACAACGTGTTTTACATAAACCCTAATGTTCATGGGTTTTATTGAATGATTAAATATTAAATACATCTTCAGGGACCAACTATTTTTTATCAGATACTCCTTCAGTCTCTGCTTCTTTTGCCACAAAGATTTACACTTACAGCTGCTCTCAAAATGGACTGACATTAAAACATCAGATTCATTCATTGGCTGGTGACGCTGTGAGCAGAAAGGATCTCCAGTACCAGTCAGTCTTACATTGAATCTAAAGAGGCTTCTGACTGAAGGTTGTTGCTGTAGGACAGGACCCTTTCAGCATGGTTCAATAATTGCTGAATGTAGATTTTTAAAAAGTATCGATTATTTACATAAAACAATTGTCCAATGTTATAAGTGAAATAATTTGCCATTAGAATCAGCACTTTTCCATCACATTAAGGGATTATTAACTTAAAACAAGCTCCTATTTCTTGTTGAAAAGTTACTTGTAAGTCAGTTTTGTCTTAGTTCAAGTGTACTAAGAGGTTTCCACTTGAAACTAGACCAAAATTTGTGTTTTTGAAGCATGATGAAAATGTATAACCAGTACACAAACTGCATGCCAGCAGACCTAAATGTTTGCAGCAGCTTTCCTCCAGCAGAGAGATTCGCTCCAGACTGCATCATGTTCTGCAGCGTTGTCAGCTGAAGCAGTGAGGAGTGAAAGCAGCACCGGGTAGTGATTTAGAGGCTGTCTGCAGTGTCCAAGCTACATCCTATTTCTTTTCATTTTCCAACGCGACCGCAGCTCTGAAAAATGTTGGATTTATCCGTGTCGTGGTACAGGAGTCCTGGCACGGTGAACCTTACTGCTCGTAATTCAATCTGCAACACAATTCATCAGGAGAGGTCCTAAAACCTCAAGACTGAGTCAGGGACAAGAGTAAATGAGAAAGAAAAGGGCAGAACGTAATAGCACACAGTAGTGTGTGTGGGCTCTGGTGTGCACAAGCTGGTGTTTAGCTTTTTGTACATAATATTGGATGTGAAAGGAAATGAGAAATGAGAGAGAGCAAGCGAGAGCGAGGGCTGGAGAGGAGAAATCCTGCCTGAGCTTCAAGGGGCTTCTTTATTATCTCCTTCTCATCTATCCTCTGTGGGATGTCACAGCAGCGGTGATGATGAAAGGAATGAAGTTCGGCATCAATGAATAGGGAAGAGCGCGCTGAGAGATAGAGACGTAAAAGGCAGAAAAGAGAAAGGAGGCCGTGTCCGTGTTTGAAGTGTACAAATATGACATTTGTAACCTCAAACTTCAAAAACAAATATGGTGTTTGAGATGAATGAAGGATTTATAAAACGGCAGGAATAAAATTAGCAATATTTAATGTAAAACATCTTTGAGGAAGGTGGACTTCTGCGCCTCCTCTGCGGCTTCATGCCTTAGAAAGTCTGGCTCAAGGCAAGAGTTTGGAAAATTACACATTTCCTCAAAAAATGCATTTAAATGTAACTAGCACAGCTGAAAAAAGGAGTAGTAACAAATGTACTTAAAAGGAAAAATACATTTGGTGGAGACATTGAATTATTTTATGCAGAAAGAGAAGTTTCCTTATCTAGACACGTATTTTATGACTAGAGGAAATTCAAGTTTTCTTCAACACTTAACCTCTGCAACTTTAACAGAGGAGAATATTTTCTTTTTTGTTACTTTGAAATGGTTATTTCTTCAAAGTACTGTGGGGGTGGTGGCAGAAGTAAGAAACTGAAAAGCATCTTTCAATTTTTTTAAGAATTTAAAAAGAGTCAGCCAAGGATTAATTATTAAGTTACTCTGACATCTATGAATTTCCTTATAAAATGCAAAAGTAATGTAAATATTTATACCACTTCCTCTCAGTCGCCTACCTATGACGAAGAGCAGTGGTGGGATTGGTTTGCAGTCATCCGAACAGAGAGGACTTTTAGGTTTTTGATGCAAAAGTCAAGCCAAGAGAAAAAATGACATTTTCTAAGCTGCAGCTTGAGTAGGCCTCTTTTCAGCTGACAGAGTCTTAAATTGAGCTGCTGTAGAAATTCTAGAGTAGAATTGCAAAGTCTGAAATGGAAAAACTTCCCTGAAGTCAAACTTGGAAAATAAAGTGGTTCTCACCAACTTTAATGCCAAAATCCAATATGGCTGCCATGTGTCTAAAAATACCCAAAAACATACAATATAATATGCATTTCAAAACATATTTCCTTCATGTTCAAATGCGTAAAGACCTTTTTTTATGCTTTGTTGTTTTTTTGTTACTTATATGAATTATTGTCATTTTTTTGTCCTTAAAATACCAAATTTTCCAGTTAACTTTATATTTTGGTGCATCTGATTATGTAAATTTTAAATATTAAATGTAGACTTTTTACTCGTACTTGAGTAATTTCTTGGACGGCTATTTTTTACTTTTACTTGAGTAAAAACATAGTAGAATATAGTACAGTATAGTATAGCACAATATAGTACAGTACAGTACAATGTAGAGTAGTATAGTGTAGTATTGCATAGTATAGTATACTACAGTATAGTACAGTGTAGCATAGCAGAGTAGAGTCTAATATAGTATAGTATAGTATATAGTATAGTATATAGTATAGTAGTGCTACTCTTACAAGTTTTGGATACTCTGTCCACCTCTGCTTTTCAGCAAAATCAGAGCTTGGTTTAAGTCAATAATTCTCAAAGATTGATAAAAAATAAAAGATACCTGTTCCATTAGAAGATTGTTTTTTCCTTTCGAGTAAAAATATTAAATAAATTACAGCAAAATACCAGCCCATTTCTCCACCAAACAAGCACCTTGACACAAACATTCATGGGTTTACCTGATGCGTCACGTCAACGGATGAATTCTGAACACGCTGACCTGCCAGCAGTGCTAACGTTTATTTTGATATAAGCTTGGTTTTCCATTGCTGTTCAAAGTGAACAGTGAGTGGAGGTTACGACTGACAGTGAATTCAAATAAGAACTGCAATGCGCTCATAAAAGGAAAGGAAACCAAGTAAGCAGGAGAAAATAATGCATCCTGTCAGAATAAAAGTAAGAGACCATATCAAAGACTATTAATCCCGATAATGACTCCACTTGAATCACGTTAATGAACAAGTGAGTTTGGTCTTCGCTCATTTTCTCCCCCCATGTGAATAAAAGTGCAGCTGTCGCTGTAATCATCCAGTACACCAGATCAATGGACCGTCTTTGAACCACAATGATTCAGAGAAGTCTAATATAATTTCACAGTTACAAACAAAAATTGACTTAATATCACAGAGTCTTTTGTAAAAGAAAGTAAAGAGGAAGACTGGAAGTTAAAGGATCTTTCACCATGAGACACAGTTTAATTTAAAAACAGCTAACTATGGTGGTTTGCAAAATAATTTAGTTTTTCAGATTTTGTCACATTGCACCTAGAAACCTCAATTTATTTACTAGGAGTTTAGCAAATAAATGAACTAAATGAACTGCAAAAACACAAAATATTACAAAGTATTGTTGGCCCAGTTTATAGTGCAAATATGCAGGCCTGTCAAAATAAACAATAAAACAATTAAACACATAATAAATTAAAAGAAATGCAATAATTTTCATTTGGTTGATTTATTGTTTTTATCTTTTTCTGTCTTTTTATCAAAAACTGAATAATAAAAGTCTTCAACGTGGTCTCAACTATTCTTTTTTTATATTTATTTTTGTTTACAAAGACTTCATAATTCATTTAATTTGTTGTTCCTCTATTCCAGTGTTTAAATGGTCATTAAAATTTAAAATTTATTGATCACTGAGAATGTGTTCTTGCATCTTTATGCCATTATTACAATTATATTACTTGTAATTATATTACAATGTAATATATATCATATTACATTGTCTCAAATTGACAATGTTATCGTTCTGGGACAATTTATCGTCCAGCAAAACGTGTTATCAGGCCTGCAAATATGTTAATACACTTGAATTAAGACAAAATGATCTAAAAAGTAACTTTTTAGAAGACTATAGGGTCTTCACTTAATCATTTAATACTGACAAAAGGTACAGATTCTACTGGCAGATTATTTCCCTCAAAACAAAATGTTTAAGTGAAAAAATCTGTCAGTAGAACAAGTAGATTTTTATCAATATTAAGATGAAAATCTACTCTATTTATTTAAAATGATCTCCTTTATCTTGCTGAAAAGTAACTTGCAAGTTATTACTCTTGAAATAAAACATTTGCATTAAAAACTAGACCAGAAATACTTGCTAAGTTTTATGTTTTTGCAATGTGACAAAAAAAAAAGTACATTAACTCTGCTAGGTGTACTGCTAAAACACAAAATTTTACAAAGTATTTTTGGTCTAATTGGTCGTGCAAATATTGAGAGAACACTTGAATTAAGACAAAATTAACTTACATGTAACATTTTAGTAAGACACAGGAGCTTGTTTTAGGTCACTGATTCCTTAATATAAATGAAAAAGTACTAGTTACTCTAGCAGATTATTTCACTTAAACATTTTCTCCAATGTTTTTCCATATTATATGTTATAATGTTCATAATAAACATTAAGTAACGTCTTTTTATTGAAGACATTATTCAATAAGATGTCTGCACCAGAAACTAAACCAACATTACTTGGTAAGATTTTGTGTTTTTGCAGTGTGAGTTTAGATTTTTTCAGTGACCAACACAACCCATAGGCTGTTTGAACAAAATTACATCGAATATGACAAAACCAATGAGATATAGAGGATGTGGCAGAAAATATATTAAAAAACAGAGAGAATGGGGTGAGAATAAAGAGAACAAGAGGCAAAATAAATGTGCAGGAGGCAAAAGAAGAAAGGGATCAAAGACAAAGGCAAACAAAGAAGAGTTGGAAGGGGAAAACAAAGGGGTAAAGATGAAAATAGTGCCTGCTCTCATTGCTGTCTGTTGCTCTTGTTTTGGCAGGATGTAAAGTGAGTAGATCCTCAGGGAAGTATTACACAATAGCACACATACAAGCACATGAACAGTCTCTTTCCATTCATGCACCGCAGGCACATTGGAGAGGGATCTACGTGTCCAGCTATGCCCACAGTGCAGCTCTGCCAGCAGTGTGGGAGTCCAGGACTGTGGCCTGTTTATAACCTGTCACCGAGACTCTAATCTACACCGACAGCTCCCAGGTGACCAATGGGCTCACTGCCCCGGCAAGTGACAGGCCGCTGGGCAGGCTGAACCCTGCTAACCTTCACAGACACTCACAGGGAAGCGCAAACTGCTACGCTTGTGTTTAAATGTGTGTGTGAGGGGAAAGAGCGACTGCAACCTCAGAGCTGGCTGGAGAACAAGAAATTAAATCAATACCGCAATCAGCAAAGACTAAAAGATTAGTGAGGGAGGAGAAAGGGTGGATGGAGTGCAGAGAGGGTGCATTAGGAGGAAAGGGGGATTATATGAAGAAGGGAAGTGAAAGAGAAGGAGAGAACGTTGTACAGTAATGAGCTGATATATATAGCAGCACAGCGGAGCAAGGCTCGTACCTGCTGGCGTAGTGTTCAATCCTGCTGTGTGTGTCTGCATGGGGCAGCCTGGGTGAGGAGCAAGGGCTGAAAAGAAGCAAATTCAAAGTCATTATTCCTCAGTAAAACAAAACACCTTAGTTCAATATGAAACAGTACAAGAGGTCAGTATGCAAGACACAGCAGGAGGGAAACAGAAAGTTACTGCAGGCATTTAGTTCTGGGTGTAAGAAGTAACATTTAAGCGTTTGTGATTAGAAATGCTCACTTTATTCTTCTGCCGTGATGAAAACTGGAAATTTCACTAGCTGTGTTTTCAACACTGTAAAAATACAATACCTTAAGTATTTTTGGTCTAGTTTCTAGGGCAAATATCTTAGTTCATTTGAAATAAGACGAAATACCTTACAAGTAACTTGTCAGCAAGATATAGTTACTTGTTTTAAGCAAATAATTCCTTAATATTGATGAAAAAGTTCTAATTCTATCAGCTGATTATTTCACTTATAACATGGGACAAAATTCTTGTTAAAAGTAAAATAGTCTACCAATGTAACCAGAAACTTTTCATCAATACTAAGGAATTATTGACTTAATACAAGCTCTTATTTCTTGCAGAAAAGTTACTTTTGTCTTAATTCAAGTGTATTAAGATATTTCCACTAGAAACTAGACCAAAACGTACTTGGTAAAATTTTGTGTTTTTACAGTGCATTGATCATATAACTGCCTAATTTAACATCTCCAAAATAAATTAGTTTAATGGAAACACTTTTTTGCATCACGCAAGTCAAATGATCAATAACTGGATGTTGCCAGACAACAAGAAGTAGTTGGAGGATGACAGATGACAAAAATTAATGTTTAAATAGAGGTGGAAGTATTTATGGACTTTTCTCATTTAAATACAAGTAAATAAAGTAAAGAAGACACCAAGTCAAAAGCAGTAAAGGCATAGTTACGTTGAAAAAGTACTTTACTAATTACTTGATTTTAACGGTAACTAAGTGAGATTATCAGTTACTGTAAGCTTTCAGCTGCCGATAATATCCCCCTCTTGCTGGTTTTGGGCCTGAGTTTAATTTTTTTTGTTTTAGTTTGGGACCTCCTGCCTTTTAGTCGCAGCTCTCTGCTTTGCACCACCTGGTGGGACTTGATCTGTCAGTCTGACTGCGCCGTGCTGCGACTACAAATGTTTCTTCAAATGTAATGTGATATTTTTAAAGCTGGACAGGTTGGAAGGCCATTGTAACACCACCAGCGCAATACTAAATGATTATATGGAAGTAAATTTTTTTTTTCATGTATTAATGTTTGTGTCATTTTACTCAAGAAAATTGTGAAAGGAGAGTTTTGCATCTTCTATCACAGCCCTAAACTTAATCAGCTGCTGCTTCTTTTCCTCCATGTTATTTGATCCTCAGAAAGTCTTGTATCTATTCTGAGTAGTGTTTCTTTAATTTTAGAGGTTATAAAACAATGACACAATCCGGTGAAACATGAACTCATGCTACATCATTCTGGGTGCTCTTGTAACCTGAGGCTACTGCTTCACGGTGAGCTCACGGATTTTTATCTCACTACTCCGGTTTTGCTTTTCTTTTCCAGCAGACTTGCTCATGAGAAATGTGCCTGAATCAGAATGAGATCACAAGGCTAATGCCATGAACACAGAGAAGTGACTTTAAACCATTTTGGTGATTATCAGAAAATATTAGCAAGAAAACACAACAAATAAAAGTTGCTAAAAATAAAGCATTTTTTTATGTTTAAATCAATTCAAAGCAATATATATATATTTCAGAGTTGACTCATAATTGTTTTGTTTCAATTTATAAAACATAATCAAACATTTTTTTATCCTCAATAAACTTTTTTAATGTAAAATAAAAACTTCTTACAGTAGCAAAAACACATAAAGACAAAAAAAAAAAATCTTGTTGCTTTGCTAAATGTGTCGTGTTGTTGGGCAACAGCAGAAATCTCACTTTAAATAAACCAATAAAAAGGTCAAAATGTAAATTTTTGTTCTGTTTTTTTTTTTAAAATAACAGCAGTTTGTGCATAAATAGAGTATAAACAGAGACAACATAATTTATTCGCTTTAATGCACAGATGTTTTCTGACATTAACTTTTTATTTCATAACCTGTTTTGCATGAATATTGGGAGCCATTGTAATATCTATTAAAAGAAAGTTGCTTTTATCAATGTTTGCAGCCTTATATCACAATACAGCAGAAGTTAAACCACTCAAAAATCACCTCACTTAACATCACTCCCGCAATAACACAACATCTTAATGTATACAACCTGAAACAAAAAAATTTGTCTCTTAACTCATTGTCTTTGTTCCTCCTTAATGTGAAGGGTGGCGCTGTTTTGTAGTTGTGACTGGCCACAATAAAACCATGAACACGTCTACTAGGGACATTTTGAGTTATTTACATGTTAGAAAACACATGGATCTCAAAAAAGTACCACTATAAGCATTGTGTGAACTAATGATATTTTAGGGCTATTTGTAATTGAAAAGCATAATAAAAGAAAAACACTTTCTTTCAGCAGGTAGACAGCCTGACGTACGTTGTTTTATCTTAGGTGTTAAGATGCAGTTAGTCAGCATGGGGCGCAGCTCTGTTCACCGTAATATCGCGTTCAGGGTATCTTTTTAGTGAACCGATCTTAAGTCACTTGTCCGTCATTATGTTTGCACACAACTCTTTGGTAAGCTAATTGTAGCGTCGCACAGTTAACTTGACTCACGGCAAATAAGCGGTTTTTTATATGCAGTACCTAGTGAACCACTAGGGGGCACCAGAAAGCAGCTTAATCTTTATCTTCAGCTGGAAAGTTTGCAGCCTGCTGCATGTCCTTCTCCAATGTAAAGAAGCCAACTTGATCACAAATCTGCTAAAAATATGACTTTTTCATTCTGTAGTAACACTAACATTGGGAGCCATTTGTTTTAGCTGTCATCTTATTGTTTCCTTTTCAAATTATTTTTTGCAAGATAGAATAGCGTAGGGGAAAACGTAATTGTTTGTTTTATCTTTAATGTAAAAAATAAAATGTATTGGGAACCCATAGAGGGACTAAATTAAATGCAGACCCCAAAATCTTGGGGTTGATAAAAATATTTCTGGGTCATTGCGTCCTTCATACTCAGCAGTGGAGCTCTCCCATCGACGCCATTTCTTCCCACTTTCTTTCTTCTAGTTCAGTAATGAACTCTGATCTCAACAAAGGCCAGTGAAGCCATGAGTGCTTTATATTTTGTTTTGAATTCTTTTGTGACCTCCTGAATGAGCCGAAGTGAGGGTTTACTACTGATCAATAATTTCTCCATTTGTGGATAATAGCTCTCACTGGCCTGAAGGAGTTTTGAAGCCTTAGAAACAACTCTGTAACCCTTGACTCAAGGATCTTTGCAGATGGTGTGTTGCTTTGGAAATATGTTAGTCCTGTTGTCAGAAAGGCAAGTGATTTCTCGTTTGTACATTTCTGGCAGTCCTCAGGTGTGGAGAATGAAATCTAACCTGTTTTTTATAAAATGTTCACAGAGACAATTTTCACATGGGGCCAAGTTTGTTTTAAACTTTTCTTTATCAGTTTAAAAATGACATGTATATAGCAATCATGGCAAGAGAGCTGAAAAATATAACTTTTTTGTTTTAAATTGGCAGAATCAGTTTGAATTATTATTAGAAAGGTAAAGCTTCATGACACACAATAAGATTCAGATTTATTATTTTTTTTCAAGTTTTACAGGTGATCTTTATGCTTCCTTGAAGATATTAGCATCGGTCTACGGGCTATAAAAAAACCTTTTTGTTAAATTTTTTTACACAAATTCTTAGATGATGAGATTTTAATCTGGTAGGTTCTTTGTATTTTGAGCTCCTTTCAGGATGAGCTGTTTTAGGACAATTTGTCACTTCATATCCACGTAAGCTACTGCTGGCCACGCCTAGGCCTGTCACGATACCAAATTTTGCTGAGCGATTAATTGTCTCAAAAATTATTGCGATAAACGATAATATTGTTTGAAGACCTTTTTACACTGATTTAATGGAAATGATGTAATAATGCATGCCAAAGATGGATACACTTTATTTTCAAAAGAACACTTAGCACTGGAACTGATAAACAAAACAACCAAAAACAAAAATAAAATGGATTCTCAATCTCTATCAACAAAAAATGTACTTGGATAAAAACTAAATACCATAAAGCCAAAGTGGAAATAAATACTGCATTCAACCA
>CAEGAD010047377.1:0-53202 GCA_903067055.1 Poeciliopsis paucimaculata | reverse complement strand
CTGTCTCTGCTGGTGGCGACTCGGTTCTGGTTCAGCCCAAAGAAGCCGAGTTTGATGCAGAATCCTATGAAAACTACTTTTCAAAGTTCTGTGTTTCTTTTGAGGAAATGATGAAACACATCAGTTTGTCTCTGACGGACAGCAGCTCCTGCATCGTCTGGGAGAGACGGGTTTGTCTTTCTGCTGCCAGAATCAGAAGATCCTGTGGACCGACCCGACAGAACCTCAGTCCAAAGGAGCAACTGATGGAGATAAGGATCAACTTCAAGGATGGCGTATCAGGACCGGTTCTGCAGAGTTTGATGGATAATCTACTGAAGGAAAAAGTCATTAATGATTCAGAGAGGGAGGAAGTGGAGGTGAAGAAGATCAGGGAAGACAAAGCTCGAGTTTTAATCGACACGGTGAGGAAAAAAGGTGATGATGCAAGTTCAGAGATGATCCGCTTCCTCTGTGAGCTCGACCCGTACTTCTCTAAAGATCTAAGGCTGATGTGAGGAAGAATCAGGAATAATGTAAAGACTGATGTTTAGACTACGGAGGGTTAATTTTTCTTTTGTGAAAAAAGAAAAATTATGAGTTGTTTTGATCAAAACTGATGTCAAACGTTGCAGAGGTTGGAGATCTCAGGCCTGGTGGTTTGTTTCTGTAACAAACATGAAGAATCACATTTTAAAGAAACTGATCTGTAAAGGAGAATCTGTCCTTCAAAAGGATAATGACTCAAAACTACAACCTTGGAATGGATAAAATAATGTCCAGGATGTGTGGGGTCTGCAGTTATATTAGCCGCCCTTTTATTAAATTTATAAGTAGTTAAAAAAGATGTTGACTGAAGTATTTATTGTTTACATTGTATACATGGCATAGAGAGTGTGAAGTTACTTATGTTAAAATGTCAGAATTGATCATATTAAGCCAAAAGTCATTCAGATAAACTGTGGACTTCAGACTTCAGTGGTCCAACTTGATCATACATTTGGCAGCAGTTCTGATTTTTGTATGGATTTCATTGCTTGTTGTTTTATTATATGTCCATGCTTATTGCAAGACTAAAGTTATCAATTATGAATAATTTGTAAAGTAAACATGTTATTTCTATTTGTGAAATTAACAAAACTGTTCCAAACTGTAGATAAAAAAAATATTCACACATGTTTATTTACTAAAGATGTTATCATTGTTTATATGAATGGTCAATATTTTCTTAAACATAGTGTCTAAATGTTCGAGTGTTTAAAACTTTAAGTCTTATATTTGTATCATGTATTTATTTCAGTATTTATTTAATTATATGTTTGTTGAAATTATGTAAACTGGCTCATTTGGTTACTAAATCAACACAGCACAACTACAGACCAGTCACCCTGAGTATGATGGTATTATCCCCCCAGCTCACTTTGATGGGTTACAGTGTGTCTGCATGAATGGTGGTAGCTGATGTGTATGACAAACACACAGAAATATTAAATAAATACTGGAATTAATAAATTAATTCATGATTTCCACAATATTTATTTTTAAAATTCTGAAAACATGGAAGTAATTAGAAAAATTGTTTTTTTATGGATGTATTTCTGATATTACTTTTATTTCTACACCTATTTACTGTATCATTGAACTGTTTGTACTCAATGCTGAAATTTAAATGTTTTAAAATATTTTTAAAACATTAAAATAAGAAAAATAAGTTGATGGGCTTGTATTCTAACTTTACGCACTCTTAGATGAGAACATGAACGCATCATGAAACGTCATAATGACTTAAGCCAATAGCTTTTAGAGGAGGTGTGGCTTAATAAACTCGGCGACCCTCTTCCGGCTGACAGTTTCTGAGCCTCAGTCCTCTAACAACCTGTTTAAAGCAGCGTGTTTTAGCCTGTTGGGTTGGGAACGGGACGGTTTCATGAGGTTTATCATTTACTGACTGATCTTCCTACTGAAAGCGGCGTTGTTTCATCTGCTGACGCTCCCAGCTGAGCTGCCAGAGGGCAGGAGGTGGAGGAGGAAGGAGAGTATCTGCATTTCAAAGCCGCCATGAGTTTTTACAAGCAAGGAATTACTTTGCATCTGTGGATAATAGCAATTAAACACAAATAGGTAGAAACCCACCGACATAACTTAGAAAATAATGGATTGTTTAAGAAATTGTAGTTGATTTGATTATCAAACAGCCTACTTTGAGCTAAATTTATATTTTTGGATTGACAAATGTGAGAACAAAGGAAACCTGCCCGCATGTCTCCACTACAGGGCCTCCGCTTTACCTCAAACTGCTATTGGATACGATGCAGATTTCCCTGGCCTATCGCAGGACACCACACTTTGACACCCCAACATAGGCTTCAGTGATTGGTCGAAACGTTTGGCGCCTCTTGAATCTGCAGCAGTCGGAGTGGGCGGCGAGTGCGAGACAGTTTGAACCTGCTCCGCGTCGAGGCGGAAATATTGAAAATAAACTGTTGATTTCAGAAAAGACGGAGTTAAATGACAGCAGTGTCCGTCAAAACAAGTCCTCGTGTTATCGCAAAAGGTTCACACTGAGGCGTGGGAACGGAAGCTTTTGCTGTTTAACGGCCGGTCGGTGTTGTAAAGCCGGCTGTCGCGCTCAGAATCGCTGCCTCCTGCTGAGCTAACTGCTAACTAGCAGCGGAGCTAACGCGTCGGCTAAGCTCCCACACAAAGAGCCGCTCTTCCAGTGTTCGTCGTGTTTACCCGGAATCACTGCGCTGAATGAGGCCAGAGCCTGTCGTCCAGGTGAGGGGAGCTGTCAGTGCTGGTTTTGCTTGTTTTCGCCGTGTTTCCTGAGGTCCAAACGGCCCGGGTTGTTCTTGGTGCTTTGTTAACTGACCAACTGCTAGTTAGCACGCCGGGGTGTTCGAGACAAATTCGTACCCTTGTATTTATTAATTACCCAGAAAAACGTACACATACAATGTAGAGTTCAGTTAAATATATAAGCATTACGATTTAACTTCACTTTACTGTATTTAACTTCTTTAAGTTGTTCGCAAAGAGGAAACCGTGTTTGTAGGATACTGAGCCCGATATCTGCACGCTAAAGCTTCCTGGTTTGTTTGGAAAGTTCACCTTGAAACTATCTGACCGTTTGGCTCAATTTTATCTACTTTTCACCTCACAGGGCAGTCAGATATTTCCTTTGGAGAGTCTGATTATTTCAGTCAGCTCTAGCTGAGAGAAATAAGTTCTTATTTTCTCTACTTTTGATCTGTGAGGCTGATCAACATGTCAACCAGCCACACTGGTAAATAACCATCATTTTTAAAGAAACGATCAAACTCCTGGTTCATAGTAATTATCATTTAGGGGAATAATTAATAACTGGCTTTGACTGTAATTTCATACATTCAGTCCTAGATATTAGTCAGTGCAGGTTATTATTCACATTGATAAAATTAGTTTCCTGTCTAAGGAAACCCAGTTTATGGCATCAGGCTGCAGCTGTTTCTCCTGAAGACAAGTTATATTTTGACATTTAAATTCATCAACATTAAACATTTTAAAGCTCTCTAGAGGTTAGAAACACTTTATTCAGAGTGTTTACATGTTTTTTTAATTAAGTAGAAATGTATTAATTATAAATTCACAGTAAACATTTGATGTGAAGTCATGAATGGTCGAGACGTCAGCTGAATTTTTTAGTTTTAAATGAAAAACAGCATATCAGTATATCTCCACTTTGATTTGTTATTAAACACACTTTTAAAGTATTTAAGTGTAACTATGTAATTACTTCCTGCATGATTTCACAATGTTAGGAAACCATATAGTTGCTATAATATTAGATATTGATTATCTTTGACTCTCCTGCCTTCCTCGCTGTTAGGACTTTCTGCAAATCTCTTTACTCTTTGCTTTTTTCAATCCAAACATATTTATCCCAAAATAAAATTAAATCTCACAATTTAACTGTTCCAAATATCTTCAGAGTCGTTAAGGATTGTGATGCTTTGGGCAAAATAGATCTCCAGTAGCAGTCAGTGTCGCAACGAATCAGAAGCACCTGAACGTCTCATCATTCAGGCAGCAGAGACAATATCCCACAGTTGTTAGCTAGCGCTGCTAATCCACATCCTTTACTTTAACTCTCCGTCTGGCCGTATTGCTAGAAAGATGTTGGAGTAGGGGATGTGACCCTTTGTCATCATGAAGGACAGAAGATGGTTTGAACTTCCTCCTCTCTGCATCCATGAATCCTCATGTTCAACATCTCTGGGGTCAAAGTTCAGTTAATCAGCTGCTTACATTAGTGAAATCACCAGTCTGCGCTTGGAACATAATATAAAACAGCGACTCTTCAGATGATGCTGCAGAAACACGCGACAGGAAATGTCCTGAAATAAGCCGACACTTCCTGCTTCACTTCTCATTAGTGCGGAGTGTCTGATGTTGGTACAAGCTGCTAAATGTAAACATAAAACTTCTGCTATAAAGCACTGCAAACAGACTTTGTTTATATATTTTTAAAATGAAAATAAAAGATGAATGTGACGCACTTTTCAGAACCAGAATAAAAACTTGCCAAGAAATAATTTAATTCTGTTAAATTAATCAAAACTGTAAAATCCCGTCTTTTCAGACTCTTGAATGCAGCATGACGGATTTTTTTATTTTAGTTAGTATTTTTTTCTACATATACAATACAAATAGTTGTGAAGAATCAACAGAAGTGATTTTAATTCATTTATTCTATTTTCTCTGTATTGCAGTTTTAGACCAACTGCAGTCTAGAAAAACATGAGATGTTTGTTATGTTGGTGCTGATGGGAATCTCTGACGTTCCAATACATTTTATTTAGAAATCACATTAAAAAAAAACCCAAAAGACAAAATGTTTACCCAAAGTGCTGTACAGTAGTGACAGAGAAAACCAATTAATAAACATTAAAATCAGAATAAGATGCACTGAAGAGACTGCAGACGTTATAAAACCAACCAGACCAAGTGATCGTCACTGAACCGACTCGTATCTCCAACCCAACGGCCTGACGGGTTTAAATGCAGAGGCCTGCTCATATTCGTTGCAGCGCTGACTGCTGCAGGAGATCCTTGGTGCGTTTCACTTCCCAAGTTGGTTTAACCAAGTTAAAAGCTACAACTGCAACTTCATGAGATTTGGGTTTGAATATGATGAGATCTCATTAGATGTGACGACGTCTTAATATCAGGCTGTTTTCACATGGGCTGTGGAAAACACCTGTTTGTTCTCTGTGTAGTAAATGTGAAGTGTGTGTGTGTGTGTGTGTGTGTGCGCGCGCAGGGCGATCATGGTGCTGACTGGGAAGCGTTCGGACAAAGGTCCAGCCTGCTGGAAGAGGAGGGTGAAGTCTGAGTACATGAGGCTTCGGCAGCAGAAACGCTTCAGAAGGGCCGACGAGGTCAAGGTGGGTTCACACTCTGACCTGTGACCTCTAGAAGCCTGTAGGCTACTGATGTCTACGTTCAGCTACGTAGATTCATTTGAGTTTGGACTCGTCTGGAGCCGGGGTTTGTTTATTTAGGGTTCAGGCAACTTATTTATTCGTGATTATTAATAATCATCTCTGCTGCAGAGCATGTTCAACTCCAACCGGCAGAAGATCGTGGAGCGGACCGACACTCTGAACCAGGAGTGGAAGACGCGGCGGATCCAGCCGGTCCACATCATGACGTCGGTCAGCTCGCTGCGCGCCTCCAGAGAGGTGAGCCGCCTTCCTGCTGACGGCGAGCGCCGGCCCGACCGCGACCCTGAGGTCCCGACCCTGACGTTCTCCTCTGCTCTCCCCTCAGTGCACCGTGGAGAGCGGCTTCTCTGAGTTCCCGCGGCAGGTGATCCCCCTGAAGACGCTGAACGCCGTGGCCTCGGTTCCGGTCATGTACTCCTGGTCGCCGCTGCAGCAGAACTTCATGGTGCGAGCGGCTTCCTGTCGTTACGGCGCCGTTTCCTCCTCGGCCGTCTGTAACTCTGGCTCTTCTTCAGGTGGAGGACGAGACGGTTCTGCACAACATCCCCTACATGGGAGACGAGATCCTGGACCAGGACGGCACCTTCATAGAGGAGCTGATCAAGAACTACGACGGAAAGGTCCATGGAGACCGAGGTGAGCGGAAACTTCACCTGGTCTGCTTTAAACGGGCCGGATCGTCCAGTCCTTTTCTACGGGCGTGAAAACATTCAGCAGAACCCAGAATGCCTTGCGCTGTAGTCCACTTCCTGGTTTGGAGCGGTCTCTGGTCCGCTTGGTGTTCACATGCATTCAGAGGCAAAGAGAAATCTCTGAAGTTTTTCTCTCCTGTTGTTTTTTCCAGAATGCGGCTTCATCAACGACGAAATCTTCGTGGAGTTGGTCAACTCCATGGTTCAGTACAGCGACAACGAGGACGACGAGGAGGAGGAAGAGCAGGACTTCAAGGTGGAGAAGATGGAGACGTGTGACGGCAAAGATCAGCCGGAGGACGGCAACAAGGACAGACACGTCGGCAACGAAGGCGAGTCGGCAACTTTCAGCCAATCAGACGCGTTTATCTGCAGCAGCGTTTCTGCTTTCTCTCTGTCCAGTTTTCATGATGAAGTGTGTGTGTGTGTTTGTCGTCCCCAGGTCGGAGCAACAGCGACGGCAGCAAGAAGTTCCCGTCTGATAAGATCTTTGAAGCCATCTCCTCCATGTTCCCAGACAAAGGATCCACCGAGGAGCTGAAGGAGAAGTTAGTGGCTCGGCTTTGTCCCAGGGTTGTCGTCATGACGACGGCAGAGGCAGATCCAGACAGTTCAGATGGAAAATAAATAATTCATTTGCTACAAGTAAAATTAATAAGCTAAAACACAGCAGTCATAATAAAACGATTTAGTACATTTTAAAATATTCTTTAAGTAATTTTTAATGTTCTGCAAAAAAATTAAATATTAGATTTTTTTTTTTTTTTTTCTGAAATTAATATTAAAGCCAATATGTTTGGCTGATTACAGCCATATTGGTTATAATCAGAAATGTTTTTATTATTCCCAGCAGATTTTTGTAGAAGTTTATTTTAGCTACTTAAATTTATATTTTATGTATTACAGAATGTTTTACAACCAAAACTTTAGAATGTTTTTCATTTTAAATGTTTAAACACAAAATTTATTCACGTATCTAATTTTACTTAAGCCACAATTATTTCAAATTCTTAGTTAAATTCAGAGATAAACTGGGATCATGACTTGTTCCTAGTGTTTCTGATTGTGTTATTTCAGTCGCTAATGTTTCTGCAGGTACAAGGAGCTGACGGAGCAGCAGCTTCCCGGCGCTCTCCCTCCTGAATGCACGCCGAACATCGACGGTCCAAACGCTCGCTCCGTCCAGCGGGAGCAGAGCCTTCACTCCTTCCACACGCTGTTCTGCCGCCGCTGCTTCAAATACGACTGCTTCCTCCACCGTGAGTAAACACCCTAAGCCCCGCCCCCGTACGAACGCGCAGTCGCCATGACAACAGACTCTCCTCCCAGCTTTCCACGCCACGCCAAACACCTACAAGCGTAAGAACCTGGAGAACCTGGTGAACACGAAGCCGTGCGGCGCCGAATGCTACATGTACCTGGTGCAGGTGAGGCTCCGCCCCCTCGGCCCTTCAGGTCTGAGGAGCGGCCATTAAACGCCGGCGCTCTGCTCTCAGGACGGGATGGCGAGGGAGTATCCGGCCGGCGCAGAGCGCACCAAGACGCCGTCCAAACGCAGCGTGGGCCGTCGCCGCGGGCGACTGCCCAACAGCAGCAGCCGGCCCGGCACGCCCACCGTTTCCTCGGAAACCAAAGACACGGACAGCGACCGCGAGGGGAGCAAAGACGACGAGCGAGAAAACGAGAAGGACGACGAGGACAAGAAGGACGAGACGACCAGCAGCTCAGGTGAGGCGACGCCTGGAAGATTGACTTTTTTATTTCAGGATTTATTTTATAATGTTTATTTTTGTAAAACTACTTTAAATATTTCCTTGGCTTTTTCTTTTGAACGTTGTTTTATTTCTTCAGCAGGAATCTTGTTCTGATTTCAGTTTGTTACAAATTCATAAATTATCATCTTTAAGTAAAACAGCAACTAAAGTTTATAAATCAGGTTAATCTAATATTAATTTTGGTTTTTATTAGTTGAACTTTTTCCAGTCAGTTGATTCTGCCAGCGATGCGTTCGGGTGACTCCGTTTCTCTGAGCGCTCCTGGTCGGTTCGGTGTCAGTAGAAGGTGAACCCGGTTCTGTCTGCAGAGGGGAACTCTCGCTGCCAGACGCCGGTGAAGATGAAGCTGACCTGCGACCCGGAAGCTGTGGACTGGACCGGCGCCGAGGCGTCCCTCTTCCGGGTTCTGATCGGGACGTACTACGACAACTTCTGCGCCATCGCCCGCCTCATCGGCACCAAGACCTGCAGACAGGTGAGGCGACCAGAACCGTCAAATCAGACGTTTACAAAGTGAAACATGTTTAGTGTCAATCGACTCAGTTTGTGCAGCAACAAGTTTTTGTTTGAGTTTCTTTCCAAGACGTTGATGACCTCTGACCTCAGGAAACTTTCTTAATATCTTGGTAAAATTGTTGCTGCAAAAACATTTGAGACCAATTCTGTGGGCGACTTCACTCTGGTGAGCCCGACCCGTTCCGGTCCATCAGAACCGGAGCAGCAAACGGACCCTGACGTGTTTCCTGTCCAGGTTTACGAGTTCCGGGTCAAAGAGTCGGCCATCATCGCCCGGGCGCCGGCCGAGGACGAGGACACGCCCCCCAGGAAGAAGAAGAGGAAGCACCGGCTGTGGGCCACGCACTGCAGGAAGATCCAGCTGAAGAAAGGTCAGAACCGCTGCACTGGGCCGCAGCAGAACCCAGACAGAACCCGTAGCGCTGAGTGTGTGTTGTGCCGCAGACGGGTCGTCCAATCACGTGTACAACTACCAGCCGTGTGACCATCCGCGGCAGCCCTGCGACTCGTCCTGCCCCTGTGTCACCGCGCAGAACTTCTGCGAGAAGTTCTGCCAGTGCAGCTCCGAGTGTAAGCGCACGCCCCGTTCTGCCGGGCCCGGTTCTGCCGGGCCGGGCTCTGAGCCGCTGTCCCGTCTCCGCAGGCCAGAACCGCTTCCCGGGTTGCCGGTGCAAAGCCCAGTGCAACACCAAGCAGTGCCCCTGCTACCTGGCGGTGCGGGAGTGCGACCCGGACCTGTGCCTGACCTGCGGCGCCGCCGACCACTGGGACAGCAAGAACGTGTCCTGCAAGAACTGCTCCATCCAGCGCGGCGCCAAGAAGGTGAGGCCCGGTTCTGCAGAACCTTCTGAGGATGTAATCGGACCCTAACGGTGGTTCTGCACGCAGCACCTGCTGCTGGCGCCGTCCGACGTGGCCGGGTGGGGAATCTTCATCAAGGAACCGGTCCAGAAGAACGAGTTCATCTCCGAGTACTGTGGAGAGGTGAGGCTGCAGAACCAGAACCTGGACTGGACTCGTGAGTTCTGGTTCTGGCTGGGAAACGATGCTGATACAACGAGAAACTTTCACTTTGTCTCTGAGTTTTTCACTTCCTGTTCGCTGAAAGTTTTATTCATTCATTAGTTCATCCATCCTCCTTCAGTTTTTGGTTTCCACATGTAAATCCTGACCATCAAGATGATCAGCCATGATGACCTCTGACCCTCATGTTGAGGTTAAAGGTCATTCAGGGTGGCTGTGGGCTCAGGACAGTAGAAGGTTCTGGAGTGGACGGGTCGTGTTCAGTGGTCCAGGTTCTTCATCTTTCTGTCTGCTGCAGATCATCTCTCAGGACGAAGCCGACCGCCGAGGGAAGGTTTACGATAAATACATGTGCAGCTTCCTCTTCAACCTCAACAACGGTAAGAACCCAGCAGAACCCACCAGAACCGACCGGAACCAACCGGGTCGTCTCTAACTCTGACCCGGTTTCCTTCCTCCTCCAGACTTCGTTGTCGACGCCACGAGGAAAGGCAACAAGATCCGCTTCGCCAATCACTCTGTGAACCCAAACTGCTATGCAAAAGGTAGGCCAGTCAGAACCGCAGTGGACGGGTTCTGTTGGTGGTTCTGCTGTAACTCGGTCCGCTCTCTGCAGTGATGATGGTCAACGGGGATCACAGGATCGGGATCTTCGCCAAGAGAGCCATCCAGACCGGAGAGGAGCTGTTCTTCGACTACAGGTCGGTCATCAGAACTTCGACCCAAACGGATTTATACCGACCGACACACGGATATCGGATCGTCACGTAGCGAGAAAAATCTCGTCTTAAAGAAACATTATTCTCTACCACAGCAAAACTCACTTCCAACAGCAAGCAACTAAATGGAAAACAAATAAAGTCATATTTACACAGCAGGCAGAGAGCAACACGATCAGTACCACCTTTCAAATTAAAAGCCCAAACTCTCCTCTGTCCAGCGATAGCAGCAAAATAACTTCATTTATAAAGTTAAATAACAAATGAATATTTACTTTATGTTAAACTAAATATTCCCACTGGATTGATCGGTGATGATTACTGATCGATTAGAAAACCTTCGCTGTGATTGGTGAACGACGTTTTTTACGTGATTTCAGTAAACGCCCCATGATTCCATCCGAATCAGGAAAAGGGAACCGTGACTGGAGGACAGAGCGTTTTTATTCCATGAACTTTAACTATTATTTTGACATAAAATCCATGTTGTTAGATGGAGAGCAGAAAAAAATCTGATTTTGTAAAATGTTCTTAAAATGCCTGAAGTTTTTAAAAGTGGATGTTGGCATTAAAACATCAAACGGAGCCAACATGGCTGACATGGAGGCCTCACCTGAACTTTGTTTTTAACGAATGTTCTGGATGTTAACTGAATCCTTTCACAGGAATATCAACTGATTTTAAACCTCATTTTGACACCAGAACCGTTCAGCTGAACCTTTTGGATCCAAATGTTTTTATTTCATTTCACAGCAGATTTTTAAAAGATTTTAAAGGTTAGATCAGGACCTTAAGTAAAAATCACCAGAAGGTTTATTAACTCATGGTTTTAACATTACCTGAAAGAATTTAGACACTTTAAAAGCCTGTTAAATTTATAAAAAATTTTGACTTTCTTCAGCTTTTTAAATTGTTTTCTGGTTTCTGACTCATGTGGTTTTATTTCTATTTATTAAAAGTTTTTATTTGTCTTTAATCCTGAGTTTCATTTATTCTGCTGTCTCATTTTGATGATGTCATCATGTGGCTCCGCCTCCAGGTACAGCCAGGCCGACGCCCTGAAGTACGTCGGCATCGAGCGCGAGATGGAGATCGCCTGAACGGACCTGCGGTTCTGACCCGGACGCCTTAGACCCAAACGAAACAAACTTCTCTTCAGGAAACTTTTTCTCCACGTTTTTTTTAATTCCCCCTCAGCAAGCGCTCCTCTCCGGTCCGGTCCGGTTCAGACCCGACCAGAACCAAAAGTCGACACTCGGGACCAAAATTCCTCCACCAGCAGCTCCAGGGTTCTGTTCACGACCCGGACAGACCCGACACTGCCAAACCAAACGGTTCTGACCCAATTAGACTATCGGATCAGAACCACAGACTGAACACTGGGAATGTGCTCAGAGCGTTTCACTCCAGCAAACCTGGTTCTGGTTCTGGTGCTACTCGGTCTAAACCTCCAGAACCAGAACCTCCTCTGCTCTCCCCTACCTGGACCTTCTGATGGTGCTTCAGTCCGGGTTCTACAGAACCGCAGAATTCTTTCTGTTGGGTGAACCGGACCTGGTGCTGATCCGGAACCGCTGACCGGACCTCCTGGTGGTTCTGTGCATTTTGTGTTTTATCATGATTCTGTTTGGAGAAGCTGGGAACGGTTAGTCGGCGATGGATCGGAACCGGCCCGGTTCTGTCACCTGGTGCTCAAGTTTAGTTTTTTTTAATTCGGGTTCATCTGGATTCTGATCCTTGACGGGATGAGGAACCGGAACCAGACCCTTAAGTTCTGTTTGGTTTGGTTCTGATCCGGATCTGGTCTAAACCGGATCAGAACCAATGCCTCAGCTGGTGAAATATCAGAACCTTCTTTGTTATGATTTCTGTTTTTGTACAAATGAAACGGTCAAAATTTGTCGTCATGGTGACGGATTCTTTAAGCCAGCTGACCGTGCGTGACAACATGTGTGGAAGGGGCGGTTACCGTGACGACAGCAATGCCAGGGTTTCCTTTGTAACGGGTTTGAACCGGTTCTGACACGGTTTGTTGGATTTAATCTTTTTTGGGGGTTTTTTCATGGACGGTTTGATTCTGTTTCGGATCAGGAGGTTCTGGACGTCCGACCAGAACCGCAGCATTCCTCCAGAACTGTCCGAAGCGGCTGGACTCCTGTAGAATCACGTCGCTGGTGCTGAATCGGGTCGGGTTCCGAACAGAACCTGACCCATTAAACTTCAAGTTCTTCTTCTGACGCCGGTGCTGATTTTTTAATGTTTACTGAGATTCTGCAGATTAAAAATATCCTGAATGGTTCTTCTCTGGTTTGTTTCAGGATTTCTGAGCCCGTTCTGATCAGAACCGGTCCAATATCTAAGTATTTATGACCAACACATTTTCATGACATTCAGCTCCAAACCTCAAAGATTTTTAAAGTCTATCATCCATTTTCCTTCAGCTGGTTGCCAAGGTAACAGCGTTGAAGCGGTTTAGTAAAACTGGAGAAAGTTTCAGTGAAATTGGGCCGATTTCATTAGAACTATAATATTTCATGAAGCATTTAGGGCTGCTGACGCCAGTTTGCTGATTATTTTTCTTATTAAAATGTAACCAGGCCTCTTGGGCTTCCGTAGTTCCTCCAAAAAGGACAATTTAATAAAAACGTCTAAATTTGGCCGTTAGTGGGGCTATCTGCAGCTGCAGTGTAGCAGCAGCACTCGTCTCATTAAAAGATTTAAACCAGAGGAACTGAACACTTCTGGTTCTGACCCGGTTGACCCACAGACTCTCCAGCAGGCGGCGTTAGAGAAATCTTTCCTTGTTTTTATTTATCACACATTTAGAAAATGAACCACACTATACAAATGTCCACCGTTCAGTAATGGATCCGGCCTCCTGCCTTCGGCCGGCGCCGGTCCGATCCTCGCTCGGCGGCCCGGCTCGCAGTGCGGTCGCCGTGGTAGCATGCAGAACCTTTGGGTGCGGCGGCGCTCCTCAGACTAATTCATGAACGTTTGCACTATGCAGAGAAGGTTTCATTCCTCTTACAGTCTGTTATTTACAACATGAGGGCGAGTCGATGGGACGGCGAGCGAGTACACGGGGTTTCCCAGCCTCCACAGCAGGGGTGTTTCTTCCTTCATCGCAGCACAAACCCTCCTCTTCCTGTTTATCGGTGCGGTCACATGGTTGGGCGGCTCCGCCCCTCAGATCCACACGTTATTTACTCAGACATCAAATTAAAAAAAAAAAAAAGGTTACAAATAAAAATCAAAGTGAGGGGAGTCGTCGCCGTGGCGATGAGATCAGGCCAGGTAGCTGTAGGTGTCCTTCTCTCCGTCCACTCGCTCCAGGTACTCCTTCTCTATCAGGATGTCGATGCATTTCTGGCCACAAGGGGGAGACAAAGCGCTCCATCAGGATTAAAACTCATTGTTCAGATTATTAATAGTTTTAAACTAATTCAACAAAAACATCAGGATAATTATTCATCTCATCTTTAAGATTACAAAAATGTTGGAAAATAAAAGTTCTGGTTCTGTTAGAAATCTACTAAATTTTTATCCAATTAATTGATTAATCAATGATTAAAAATGTTTAACAGGGTTAAAGTGGAAACGTTTAGATTCTGGTGGGTGACCGGAACCCTTTCCCGGGTCAGAACTTGGGTCGGGTCAGAGGTACCTTGATGACGGGAACTCTGGGTTTGAACCGGGACGACAGCTGGTTCAGGACTTCAGCCAGGAGCTGCTGGTGCTTCAGAACCTTCCTCATCTTCATGATCCTCACTATGGCGGCCTGCAGACAGGAAGCGCTTTATTGTGACGGGTCCGACCCGCGGCCCGGCAGGGAGCGGAACCGGCGGGCCGGCTGACCTGGATCAGGAGCTTCCGGTCCTCCTCGATGTTCTTGTGGGTCGTCTCCTGCTCCTGCTTCTGCTCCGTCTTCATCGGGACGTTGATGTTCACCCTCAGCTTCTTGCTGCAGAACAGAACCGGCAGAACCCGTCAGAACCGAGCAACCGGGCCGGGAACGGCGCCGACCCAAAGGAAAGCTTCACTCACTTAAAGCTGCAGGAACTTTTATTAAAACCGTCACCAGATTATCAGTTTATGAGGCGGGTCTTAGCGCTGTCAATCATCCACATGTACTCACTGCTAACTGTGCTAATGGAGCAACAGCTCACCGTTAGAGAAAAACCATTTATCTGCCACCATCAGTGGCTATGCTAACTAGCTTAGCATTCATGACAGGCTATGCTAGTTGCAGCGTAGCAGAGAGCACAGGGTGGAGAGGTGATTGACAGCGACAAGCCCCGCCTCCAAGCTCTGATTGGTTGCTTCCAGTGGGAGAAAGAGGAGGAGCTTCATTTTTCACATATTATCCGTCACATTTTGAACAAATATGTAAAAAATATAGTAGAAAAGTTACAAAGTGCAGCTTAAAGACACATTTGGTCAGTTTACATAAACCATAAACTTTTAAAATTAAACTTCTAAAAACATCTGAACATAAAACGTTTACATGAATAAAGCAAAATCAAAGTCTTAATTTCTAACAGATTTAAAGAATCAAAGTTTGTCAGTTTAGAGTTAATATTATATTTACAAGTTTTACTGTATAAATAGTCTGTAATGAAAACAAAAACTCAACCTGTGACTGTAGTTAAACTTTAGTTTGTGTCAAATAAACATTTTAAATGATTAATATATAATAAACCAATGATGAATAAAAGACGGACTTCTTGTATCCCAGGAACAGCTTGATGACCGTGTCCGGTTTGAACTCCACCTCGTCCACATTGGCGTTCTCGTCCTCCAGAACCTGCGGAGCACAGAGTTTGGACCTGAGACCAGAACCGAGGCCCGGTTTGTTCTACGTGCAGCCGGTTGTGTTTGGCGCCCTCCTGTGGCGGCTCGACTCACCAGCAGCTTGGACTTTAACAGGATCTGCAGAACCTGAACCAGGATGTCCTGAAAGCACAGAACCGGGTCAGAACCAGAACCAGAGCGTCAGCTGGAGGTTCTGCAGTGCCTGCTTACGGTTTTGATCTGCGTGCTGTCGGTCAGCTGCTGCACCGTGTAGCTGTCCTCCGTGTTGTACTGCAGCAGGATGGCCATCTGGAAGGTGGAGGCCTGCAGGGTGTACCTACAACCACAACCAGAACCGGGTCAGACCGGACCAAACACAGCAAGACTTCAACCAAACTTTATTTAAAAGAACAAATATCCATGACAACGGCTGAGACGCCACAAATGCATTTTATGATTTGATATTAAATTATTAATAATAATTTTATTGTTTTTAAGTTTTTATCACTGAAATAAAAAAATCTGTCACTTTTCTACTTTTTAAGAGACTAAAATTCAGAATCAATAAACATCAATAACCATAAAATAGACATTTTCTTCAATCTTCTGTGTGGAAATTCTTTCACATTCTTGTGTCTTATTGTTTTCCAACAGCTGAAAATATGTTCTAGTGCATCATCATAAACACTTTTGACTATTTTGCATAGAAAAAATATGATGAGAATCATTGTTGAGCTGAAATATTCATAAGAATCTGGAAGGAGAAACAAACTTTTACCCAGAAAGTTAAATATCTGCTAGTAAAAATTTAAATTTTCATAATAATAATTTTATATTCAACATTAAATCTGAAACATTATAAAACATCATCAGGTTTGTGACAGAAATCGTTGTAAATGTAGCAGCTGGTGGATCTGGAATATTTTACAGCAAATTTACAACAAACTGTTTGTTCTTGTAAAAATTTGAGACTCGTTAAAATTTCTGAACTAGTTAATTGGAGGAACAAGAAAAAAAAGTATCACAATTCCAACTTATTAAAATCTTTGTAATTAGTTTAACTTAACGGCTGCAGCCTGGATCAGTGCTAATGCTAATTTAATGTCCAGTTCGGTCCGGTCCGGTCCGGTCCAGGTCCAGGTCCAGGTCCAGCCTACCTGTTCTTGAAGCAGTTGGTGACCAGCTCTCCTTTGGACAGGTGGTAGAGCCAGGTGAGCTTCCTGCCGCTGTGCCTGCTGGCGTAGAACGCCGTGAAGCGCTGGTAGCTCCGCTCCAGCTGCAGACACACAAACGCCACACAAACACCACACCGTTACCATGGAGATGAAGGTGCTGGGAGGAGGAGGAGGAGGGACTTCCTGTTTACCTCTGAGGGCAGAGCGAAGGTGCAGGACTGCTGGAACGGCCAGGACCCGGAGCTCAGCACCTGGATGCTGAAGTCCACTGAAACGCAGGAGACACAGGCAGCTGAGAGACCTCGTCACCATGGTTACCGTGGTCACCGTGGTGACGGGTTCGCGGCAGGCTTACGGTCCAGAGGCTCGGAGTTGCTGAGGTGCTTCTTGAACTGTTCGTTGAGGTCTTTGCTGACGCCGATGTCCTGGAACATCCGCTGCAGCTTGGACGTGTATTCAAAGCCACACGCTTGCTGCACACACACACACACACACACACACACACACACACACACACACACACACACACACACACACACACACACACACACACAGTGAGCTGGAGGCGGGTCTGGGGTCCGGTCCGGTCCGGTCGGCTCTCACCTTCAGCTTGGAGATCATGCTGGCCTCGGCGTCGTCGCTGGCGCTGTTCTGGTGAACCAGGCGCTTGGCCAGCATCTTGGCGTAAAACTTCTGGAAAACGTCTTTGTCCTCGATGTACTTGAACACAACCATCTGAGGAAGAGGAGGAGGAGGAAGATGAGGAGGAGGAGGAGGAGGAGGAGGAGGAAGAGCCGGGTCAGGACGGGTCAGAACCTCCATCAGTTAAACTCACCACTTGGTTCAGTGTGTCCTCAAGCTCCGCCTCCTCCGGGTTCTTGGAGCTGAAAACAGGAAACATTTTGATCAGGTCAAAAGGTCATCACCTTCGACCTACACTTCAAAATAAAATATTTCTGATACCAAATCAGATTTTTTCCCTAAATGTTTCACTTTTTCTCAAAAGGAACAGAAAATATTTTCAAAAAGTGGATTTTATTTCAATCTTTCCTTCTGTTTGCTGTAAAACTGAATATTAAAACTTCAAACATTTACCAGAAAAACATCACAAAATTACAGCAAAAAGCTTCAATAGTTCTTCAGATCTGACATGTTTGATTCTTCAAAATAAATGCATTTGATTAATCACTGATCATATGATTATTAAATATTTCCTTTTTTCTAAAACTGATGCCAAAGTAAAACTTCACAAGATGCAAACCGTCGTCACTAAATATTAGTTATTATTATTATTTCAACTTTATTTTAAGATTATTACAACAGTACTCCTGTATTATTTTGACATATTTAAAATAAAATCATAGAATGTTCCTAATATTTTGACCTGAATTCACAGTTTAAATAAACAGGAGTCCAAAAACAAGATGGCCGCCCTGACATCACTATGATGAACCCAAGGAGAGTATTGGTGGAAAAATACACATCTGTCAAGAATTAAACCTTAAAGAAACTTAATTAATGGATCAATCGATCAATAAGCCAGTGCTGTGTCACACACACACACCCACACACCCACACACACACCTCTTCTTGAGCAGGGAGTCGCAGTATCGGGCCAGCAGCTCGGGGGATTTGCTGGAGGACTGGGCCATCCTGGTGACGGCGTTGTTGTTAATGAAGCGACCGCACGCCTGGAGGGGGAGAGAGAGGTGTTACACACTAAACCTTCCCCCTCTGCTGCGTCTGCCAACAGTTCCACCCATCAAACTAAAGCTTCTACTAGAACCTCTGATTGGTTCACCAGAAATCTGAAACTTTCCTGCTTCTCTGCGTGGAACAAAATGGGAAAAACAGGCGAACATTAAAGTGAACAAAACAATAGTAACATTTCTTCCTCTGGTCCCAGCATCACAACCATAACCAGTGCAGTCATGCAGGGAGTGCTGGGGCTTTGACTAGGCCGTACCTTGTCTAGCGCAGCCACGAAGCCGGCGTCGTTGTTGAAGGCGGACATAACCAGCGCGTTGTACTTCTTGTGGACGTCCAGCGTGGTTTGGACGTAGACTTTGGGGTCCTGAGGGACAGAAACACGTCAGCGTGACGGAGGAGCTCAGAACCAGAACCAGAACCGGGCCTTACGTTGAGCGCCGCCTCGCCACACTTCTCGATGGCGGCCAGGCCCTGGTTGTGGATGTGGGTCTCCAGCAGCTTCTTCAGCTCGCCCAGCCCGTCCGTGATCCGCGACACCAGGTTGTACATCCGGCCCAGATCTGGACACAGCAGCAGAACCCTTCAGAACCGGGTCGCCGCCCCGCCTCTCTGAGCAGAACCCGGGTTACCTTCGTTCTTGTCGGCGTCCAGCAGGTTCTGGAACTCTGTGTGGAAGATCTCCAGGTGCTTCTCGATCAGAACCTGCTCACACTTGCGGGCCAGCTCGTCCTGCGTGGACTCGTGCAGGTAGACCTGGACGCGGCGCTGCTCCTCCAGCAGCCGGGCCTCGGCCTGCGGGTCAGAACCGGTCAGAACCGGGCCGGCGGGGCGGGGCAGGTTGGCGGCGGCCGTTTACCTTCTTCATGTACTCGGTGACCGGGTTCTGCTGCAGGAACTCGGTGCTCTCGCGCGTGTAGAAGCGCTCCGTGTCGGTCAGGAACTGGCACTCGAAGTATTCCTTGTAGACGGACAGCGTGGGTCCTTTGGCGAAGGCGTCCTCCTCGTTCAGGCCCAGCTCCACTGGATCAGAACCAGAACACACTTAAAGCTACAGTACGTCATTTTATTAAAAGCATGGTTTTACATTCATTTGTTATGAGGCAAATAATCTGAACAGATGGATAGAAATGGACGATTCCCGACCAAAACCAACTAATCAGGGACAGGAGGCGGGTCTTACTGCTGCTAGTCATCCTCATGTACACGCTGCTGAAACTACTGATAGAGAAACAACTCAATGTTACAGAAAAACTGTTTATCTGCCATCACTGGTGGCTATGCTAACTAGCCTTAGCATTCTGCTAGCTGCAGGGTAGCAGAATCGAGGTGCAGAAGGTGATTGACATCGCTACGCCCCGCCTCCAGGCTCTGATTGGTTGTTTCTAGCTGGCACAGGCAGAAGGCAGAGCAGCTGCACAATCTGCTCACAGATTTAACAAATTATGTTTAATAAAACAAAATGCAGCTTCAACTCTTCATTTCCAACAAACTTCGTGCTTTTGCACAATTTAAATTGCTATATTGTGTTAACTGCTGTGTTTCCACTGCTCTGTTCTAGAAACTGCAACAAAAATCATTTTTTATCTTCAACATTTATACATTATTTTCTATTTTCAGCTTCACAGATCAGATTTCAGGCGCCTGAAGTCAAAAACCTCAGAATCAGAACTTGATCTGGTTTTTCTAACCCATCAAAGTTTAAAAAGATTTAAAACTGAATTAAACTTTTTCTCCTCTAAATGTAAATCCTGCTGCGTTCCTGGAGTCATTTTTGCTACATTATGTATAAATAATCTGCAGTAGACGCCACATTTCTTATCAAACTTCACAAATGAAGAGTTTTATTGCAGAGGTTGGATTATCCTGAGCCACAAACTTTATTAAGTTTGACTGTAAGGGAGCTGAAGCCTGATTGGTGGAGGAGGAACCTGACAGCTGATATGAGGCCGTGGTGCGTTCAAGGACCTACCGTAGGACTGGACGACGCCGCTGATGAGCCGGGTGTTGATGGTCTCGCCGTTCCTCTCCCTCTCGATCAGCTTCAGGACGGCGTTCGTCACCTGCAGCGTGACGACCAGCAGAGTAAACACACACACGCACACACACACACACACACACACACGCACGCACACACACACACACACACACACACACACACACACACACACACACTGTCTGCTTCAGCTTTCATGCCCAGCAGCTGGGAGGGACAGTAAACACACCTGCTTGTTTAGAGGTCGGAATAAACACTCCCTCCAGGTCACCAGAGCCAGCTGCAGGAAACAGGAAGTCAGTCAGATTCTCACATTTCAAACATTTTCAACATGAAATCTTTAAAACTCTGTTTCCTGATTAAATGCCTGAATGTTTCAGATTGTGTATGAGAGGGGAGACGTGAGCAGGAAGCAGCGGCGCGCCAACAGGAAGCGGTCTGACTCACAGAGTAGATCTCGTAGATGCCTTTCCGTCCCTCGTCACACTCCCGCCGGACCCAGTGGCGGTTGAGGTAGGCGCAGATCCCGTTCAGGACCTTGCTGGAGAAGCGGTAGTCCTCCCACTGCTGCGTGTAGAACTTCAGGACGCACTCGTCCATCAGGTCCTCGCCGTCCTGCGGACAGGCACAGGGTCAGGGGTCGGGGGTCGCCGCGGGGCGGGGCGTCCGGACGGGGACTGACCTTCAGCAGGCTGGTCAGGTAGTTCTTCAGGAACTCCTTGAGCCGCTTGTAGAGCTCCAGGCCGACGAACTGCGCCCCGCCCGGAGTGGTGGACTTCTTGGAGGGTTTGGCTGGAGGGACGGAGCCCCGGGCCTGGCTGGACTGGTGGACGCTGGTGCAGTAGTTATAGACGTGTCTGAACGCGCCGCGTTAAGGAACTGGACTCACCGGAACAAGTAAAACCATTCAGAAATAAAACCATTCAGCTCAGGATTCTGTCTGAAACCAGAGCAGCAAAATTCCTCAAAGTACGACGGCCAGGAAACAATAAAGATAAACCAGAGAGTTGTACGGGAAGCGACTGCTACGTTTTAGGATGTTCTGGAAATAAAGAGCAAAGTTTCAAACCGTCTGAATCGTTTCCTGAACAAACTGCACTGAGGAACGTCGTTCAGAGAACAAAACATGTTTTATGAAGCTAAACGACTTTCAGGTTCTGGGAGAACAAAAAGGATTCGGGTTTGGATTACAATAAGGTCACATCTGCTAGTTCTATTGTTAAATGTTTATTCTAAGTTCTTTATGGTCCAACCAAGATAAAGACATTTGGGTTACATGGATAAAGTTGAAAGTTGTTTCCCACAGCTGCATGGGAACCAGAGCGTTTCCCCTGATTTGGATCCTTTGTATAAAACCTACGAGTTGTTCTGTCTGGCCGAGCTTTGGATCCGGACCGGCTTGATTATTGATTGTCTTCTGAGCTCTGAGTTGTGCACAATTCCTGAATAAACCTGATTTTACCTGAACGGTGCTTGGAAATAGTTCCAGGTTTCAGAGTGAAGGAAAAACATCAAATAAACACCTGGAGGTAAAAACTGTGTTTAGGTTGGAAAATAAAACCAGGTTTCAGAAACTCAATCATTTCTGTCACACATGAAAAATCTGATTTTGGATCAATTAGTGATTGACAGCAAACTAATCAATGCTCTTACAGCAGGTCTCCTGTGTCTAAAGGTTCCCACTGCCTGCTTGTTTGTCAGTGGAAATTTAGCAGATTAAAACAATCGATCTTAATTTGAATGAGTTGCTGTAGAAATAAAAACTTGGAGAAAATGAAAACATTGATTTGAATAATTTGTATCAACTATATTTCACTTATAGGTGGAAAATATAAAGTTTCTGAATTGATTTGGATAAAAAATTAATTTCTGCCGTTTTTCCTGTTTCAGTTTCATTTGAGTCATTTTATATTTTTCTTGTGTTCTTGTAGAAATAAAGTATTTCAGCGTTGAATAGTTTTTAAAACCAGTTTTCAGAAACCCTGAGCCGGGTGAAGCCGGGTCGGCACCGCCGGTCAGAGACGGAGGATACGTGTAGAGCTCCATGTAGCGCGACTTGGCCATGCTCTGCCGCGTGTACACCTGCTGGATGCCCGCCCGCAGGTCGTCCCATATCTGGTCCAGGCCGATCTGTTTCAGTCCGTGGGGGTTCTGGGTCCGGTTGGACGACATGCTGGCTCCCCTGGCCTCGCCTCTCCCGACCCGGTCCTGCTCCCTCCTGGCTCCTCTCCGCGGCTGATTGGGTCCTGACTCGCTGCGCGCTCAGAGCCGGCAGTCCATCTGGCGGCTGCGGCGGAGCTTGGCGACGGGATGCGGTGCCCCTCTGCAGGCCTGGGTGGCGCTGTCCTCCGCCTGGACCGGGCCTTCAGCAGCTGACCTGGGAGGGAAGCAGAGGGTTTACTGGTTCTGACAGATTAACACAGATTAGTCCACTTCCTGTCCCTCACTTCCTCACAGGAAGCTGCTCTCACCTGGAGGAGGAGAACCAGACCGGAACAGGTCCAATGGGACCCGGAACCGGAACAGGTCCAACCAGACCCAGAACCGGAGCAGGCCCAACCGGAACCGGAACCGGAACAGGTCCGATCGGACCCGGAACCGGACCGGCAGCAGGTCCGATCGGACCCGGAACGGGACCAGAGCAGGTCCAATCAGACCCAGAACCAGACCGGAGCAGGCCCAACCGGACCTGACCCCGATCCGGCCATCAGGAGGAAGCTGAAGTACTGGTTCTGTTCCAGTTCCTGCTGGAAGCCCAGACAATGAACTGGTGCCGTTGCCAACGTGAGTCAAACCTGAGCTGAGTCACGTTGCTCCAGTTCCCTCAGCAACAGAAAAAAATTTAATCCATAAAAATAATTCGACGTTTTAATTATAAAACTACATCTTTAACTGTCCCCATCAGTGGAAAACCAACAGGAAGTAGAAAATGTGTACAGACTGATGTGAACAGAGTCAGCATGGTCGGTTGCCATGGTTACCGGGTCTCACGGCTCACCTTGTATTAAAATATAATAAAATGTTTTCAGTATAAATGAATGAAACTTTTATTTTGTTGGCCAGCAGAAGGAATTTAATAAGGTTTTGGTAAATATGACATCATAACAGTATCGGCATTATTCCTCTTTGATTCTCCATTTATCCTCACAACAATAAACAACATCTGTCAATATCTGCATCATTTCTGCTTCATGAGTCGATGGTTCTGATCCGCTGGCCCGGTTCCTCAGCTGAAACAGAACCGGAGCTCATAAAGCAAATCTATCAGCTACAATAAGATCAATAATTTTATTTCTGAAAATTATTGATCTTATTGTAATAAATATAATTTTTATTTATTACTTATATTTATTATTTATAATAAATAAAATTATATGTAATTTTATTTATGGTTTCAGTTACGTTTGCTTTTTATTTCTGTTTTATTTATTGATTTTATATGAACTTTATTAGTCTTTCAAATAATCACAATAATTTCCATTTGGATATTTAAAATGTCTTCCTAAATGTTAATTAGAACATAAAGTTTATGTATTATTATGCCATTATCTTGAAAAAGGTCTCAAAACAACATTATTGTTCATGGTGATCATTTCTGAGTCAATTTTTGGTCCAGGTCTGCAATGCAGCACCAGTTAGATACTGGGACCAGTTTGGTGTTTTTGCTCCTGGATTTTTGAGTCCAGATGCAGTTTAGCAGAAAATGTTTTATTCCAGATCCAAAGACGAACAGAAGAAAAGTAGAAAACCGTTTGGTTTAACGGCTTTGTGACGTCGGACAACATCTGTCTTTACTAAAGCTTCCTGGCTGACAGGTTCCCCTGCAGATCATTGATTATTGATGCTAATCACTGATCTGAAGGACAGACTCTCTGCCTCCAATCAGCTGCAGGTAAATCCAGCGGTTCTGAACCCAAGTGTTGGACCTGGTTCTGAATGAGTCGTCTGATGCACAGCAGCATGCTGCAGCGCTCTGCATGTTTCCAGAGTGTAAATGCCTCTGATGAAACCTACAGGTGTTCAGACGCACCAATCAGTTCAGAGAGGAGCTCCAAACACAGCTGAGACGAGTCCAGAATCAGAACCAACGCAGTCCGGTTAAATGAGAGAGCAAGAATGAACCAGAAGGTTCGACTGTCAATACAGATAAACTCAAACAAAACAAACGTTTTCCCACTCAGGAAACGTCACATCATTGCAACGATTACTGGAAACTTTCTGCAGCGCAACAAGCCGCCAACCCAACGTTAAATCAATTTAAATATTTACGAACGTTTGTTTCTGTTTTCAGCAGAAATTACAGATGTGAAAATGAGACTGTGTGTCACAGCTGGATCCAAACGGCCAGCCGAGACCCGAACAGGAGAAGAGTGAGAGCAGCAGCGATTCCTGCTGAGTTCATCTAAAAACAATCCCAGCCAGACCTGCGAGTCTCCGCCTGTAGGATGACGAACATGGATATGAAGAGGAACGATAACTCCGACTGGACCCGAACCGACCGGACCGGACCGACCGGACCGGACCGAACCGGACCGAACCGACCTGACCGGACCGACCGGACCGGACCGACCAGAGCATCCTCACATCATCAACGCTTCTAAAGATCCTCTGATTTATATTAAAATGCTAAGAAATTCTATTATTTTCACAAGCCATGATGAAAACCTGATTCTTGTTTTTCTTTGCCAGAAGAAAAGAGGAATTAATGACATCTGAAACTGCAGATTATTTTACAGTTTCTCTACAATTGAGCCAAAATATGAATAAATATAAAACTTCCAGGTGACAAACTAAACTTATATTAGAGTTTTAAACTATAACTTCAGTTTAAATGAACATGGTTTGATGTGTTTTGGTGTTAAACTACTAACTTTATATTTCATCCATCCTCAGCACCAACGTTTACTGTCTGAGTTCGCTTTGACAGGCGACGGCTTCAAAATAATTTTCTGATCTGTAAAAGTCTGAGGAAATGTGGTAATATGAACTCAATCAATATAATTGATCAGCCGGAAGGTTCAGCTTTGATGACTGGACATAGTCTGTCATTTCCACAAGTCGACTGATCCACGCAGGGAAAACAGAAACGTTGCATTAATGACCAAATAAAGATCTAAATGTGAGATTGAGTCATTTTCTTACAGCAGGCTATCAAAACCGGAGCTACAGTGTGAACATGAAGTGGTTTATTTATTTACATGTGAGAAGAACGACGGGGAGAAACTGGTGTCCCAAACTGGCCAAATGGATCCATTTCATCTAAAATCATCTATTACATTTAAAAACCGTTTCAATTCTTAACATTTTAAAAATAAGTTTATGAAACCCGTCAAAAGGAGCTCGGCTTGCCTGGTTGTAAAACTTCTGGTGATTATTGTTAAAGTTTTGGTCTGACAGAAAACATTATTGATTTATATCAAGATTATTGGATTTTCTTTTTAAAAATATCCAAACCTATGAATATAATTCAGGAATGTCTCTGCAAAAAGTTTATTTATTTGTTGCACAAAGAAATTATCCTGCAGAAAGTTTGTTTTCCATTAAATATTAAATCTAGTTTTTTCTAAATTGTAGAACTAAACTACATTGTTGATGTTAAAAGTAAAAATGCAACAAAGTAAATGTTGACATTTTATTACAATTGTATAACATGTACTATTTTGGGACATAAAAGTAAAAAGTATTTTTTCTTTTAACTCCCAAACCGCCAAAAAAAAAATAATAATGTCTAAAAATTAGTTCAGGCTGTAAAACACATAAAAATATTACTTCTGCAAAATACAGCAGAATTTTGCCTTTAAACATGGTGCATAAAAAGTCAAAAGATATTAAATATATGAAAACTGTTATATCTATGGGCAGTTCTGCAGTTTTGAAAAGATTTAATGAACAAAAAGTGAAAAAATTATTTTATTACACTTTTACAAGATGTATTATTTGGGAACCTAAAGATAAAAAAGTGTTTAGTTAATGTAAAGATGCCTCAAGGGTTAAATAAATAGAATATTAGGAGTCAAATAAGTGACATTTATTCACTAAAAAGACTAAATTTAATATAGAAAGTATTATGCTAATGTACATTTTTCATAAGAATTAATTTAGAAAAAGATCTTGTTTCAATGTAATTTGATAAAGATTAACTATCCCATAATTTAAATACTGCAGCTGTCTTCATGTTTAACCACATCATCTTAGCATCATTTAAAAGCTACACATTGCTTTTTATAATTATTGTTTTAAGATAAAAGTATTAAAAACTTTCAGATTAAAATATATTTTCAGTGACTCTAGTCGTCTCGATTTTCTCTGACTTCAACACTTTACAAGTTAAATCAAATAGAAATACAGGAAGAGAAAAACTGGAGCATCAGTTTATGTTCAAAAGCAGTTTGGAGATTTTAGGCTGGATCATAAATAAATAAAGAAACTAAAGAAAAAACAGTTTCTGGTGCCAACTGGCCTGTAGGTTCATTTGTCTCTCCGTTGATTTTCTGTTGTTTTTCCAAGCAGATCAGCAGGGATCAGTGGGCAGAACCAGCCCAGAGGTTCGGGGAATATCTCGCCACATCTCCTGCCTGTCAGGTTTTGGATTTCAAGCTTTTCCAGGATCTCCAGGACCCTGAAAAAGCGCCAGCGGGCCGAGGGCTTCCCTTCAGGGTCTGGCTGTGTTAAAGTCAGGCTCTCCAGACACTACGAGCCACAGGAAATAAACTCTGGAGCTACACAGTTTATATTGAACCAATTAAAAGTTGGGATTACGCTTTAGCGGGGGTTCAGCTCGAAGTTTGACCCAGCTACGCAACACTGCTGCTAAGTCTCATTAGCTGCTTCGTATTAGCCTGTTAGCTCGGCAGCCTAGCCGCAGAGTGGACGGGCTTTTAGACACGGAACACCGTGGGCTTCCACATATTAACCACTCAGATAAACAAGACCTTTTCTGATATTTCTTTATAGACAGATACTGTCTCCCCGGAGGTAAAAGCAGCGGCCAGGACAGACAGTACCTGGTGTAAAATGGCAGCCTTAGCGTCGATAATGAGTCAGGAAAACAGTTCGCTAACCGTTTAGCACTAGCCAGTTAGCTTTTAGCTAAACCCGTCAGAAACAGCGACACTAAACTCTCTTCTGGCCTTTACAACATCTTCTTACCATGTTAGGGTCGTCGCTGTGGCTGTGTAATCGCTGTAGAGAGGGTTTTCTGGCCTACAGAGTCGCTGTTCTCCTCTGTGTTCCTCTGTTCGGGCTGAGCCTGTTCTCCGCTGCTGCTCCGCTTCGCACAAAGATCAGCTATGAGCCGCGCTGCGTTCAGGGACCGTGGGAATTACTGGTTACTGGAGGAAAACTGAAAGACAAACATCTCAAATCAGTAGCATACAATTTTTATAATCAGTTAAGTTAAAATAACTTGTTTTGAGCTACAAATGCAACGTATCTATGTCAAATATGCGACATTTGTTGCCATTTTTAGATAAACAGACATTTTAACGGGTTTAATATAATTTTAAAAAAGCCTCACACTAAAGACAATGGATACATTTTCTTCTAAACATTATGTGAAAAGGAAATACTACAGATACCTTTGGTATCATTATGTTCAAAGAAATTCAACCTAACTTTACTGAAAAACTGAAAAACCTGCTAAAACTGGCATTTGCTGCCATGTCCATGTTTTTAAAATGTATCTGGTTCTTTACTATTTCTAGCCAAAAGTTAGTCCTGTTAATTATGTTTGTTCCAAAAGTTTTAATACAGACTAAAAATGATTTTATAACACTCAGAAGGTGAAGAGTCGTCAGTATGGAAGAAGATTTGGGCCATTAAAACAATTTTAAAAATCTAGTTTTAATTTAACTTATGAAAAGTCTAAATTTTGAATTAAATTTAAATTAAATTAAAGTCAAAATATGAAGTAAAAAAAGTCTTAATAATAAAAGCTGCTACAATTCAGTTCATTCTTTATCACTGACAAAACGAATCTATTCAAAGCACATCACGCCAAAACATCTGAAATAAAAAAGTCACATATTTTATGGTCCTAATTGTCTTCCGTAGAACACACCAAAAAGAATCGGAGGAGATTTTAATCTCCAGCTACTTTTCTTCATCAGATAAATGCTATTGTAAATTAAAACATCAAATGTTTTCTTAATTAAATAAAACTTCTAAGATTCAATGTGAATAAAAACCCCAACAAAATATCAAGATAAGAGAGAAGTCAGGATGAGAAATAATCTTTATTCTCATTTTTAAAGTTTTTTGTATTGCTGTTGGAAAAGGTAAACTTGAAAATTATGTTTTGCATCTTAAAACAGGAAAGAGACGTAAGCAAACAGTTGATGACTGCAGTGATTTCAGAAGAAGCTTTTTGATGGTAAAACATCTACAATATTAAAAATAATTAAAATTTATATTGGTTCAGTTCTTAATTTCAGAATGTCTTATTTTAAAAAATACTGAAAAGAATAATATAATGTATTGACCTTGAAATTATTTTTCTTTTTTTCTCAACTTAAAACTCCACAAAATTCATCAGCGTGTTATTTGCATTTCTTTCAGCAATACTTTTGATCACAACTCATCTGAGGCTGCAGATTACAGATTTATTACAAAAAATAAGTTCTGTGCTTTTAATGTGATCAGTTGGAGATTATTTAAAATCTTTAGCAGATCATCAAACAAAATAAAACAGATTGCAGTAAATAAATAATAATAAACAGAACAAACTCCTGCGTTTCATCTTTCTGACGTTACAAAGATACCCTGAACGCACCATCCGCTTTACAGCAAGGTTCACGGCTAAAGACTACAAACATGGCCGCGCGTTTGTTCCTGTTAGATATCTGGCGCATGCGCAGATCTGCAGTTTCGTTCTCCTGACGTGACATTTAAATTATGCAAACCGGAGGCAGAAGCACGACTCTGACATTTAGCTCAGTTTGCTTTTCATTTGTTAATTTCCGTCTGATGAAAGCAACTCAAACACTACAAAGAAAAAAATCATTTAAACTACAACAATAAAAAAAAAAAACAGTTTCAAACTCCCGCAGTTTTACTGCGACATCAAAGCGCCGCTGGGATTTTAAAGCCCAGAGACCGGAAGTTTAGATTAGGAGGTTTTTAATGTAATTTTCTGAAAAGAACCAAATGTTCTTTTAACTCCAGCGACGCGTGATCTTCATCATCAACATCATCATCATCCTCTCCACCCAGACCTTCCTCTGATTCAGGCAGGACGCGCCGTCTGGTGGCGGAAAGCAGAACTACAGGAACTCTGACTGCTGATGGTCATTAAAGATGGAAAAACAGGAGAACATTTCCACCAACAAAAACTCAGAAATTTACAGATTATTCTCAGAAACCTTCTAGAAAAGAACCGTGGAAATTTATGGGCTTGAAAAGTTTAAAACTTACTAGAAAAAAAAGGAAAAGAAAATAAATAAGGACATTGTGAGATTAATCTGAGAAAACTTGAAAATATCAGAGTATGAAAAGTCAAAAATTTTCTAGAGAAAACAAACCATTTTTAGGTAAATCTCAGAAATTTTCTAGAAAAAGGGAAATTTCAGAGTTTGAAAAGTTTCTAGAAAAAAACAGAGATTTTGAACTGAATCAGAAATTTCTAGAAAAGACAGAAGAACAACTTTCACTTTTGAAGCTCAGAAATTCTTGTTTTTTTCTAGAATATTATGTCGATTTATTTATTTATTTTTTTAATATTTACCCCTTTTTATTTTTATTTTTCTACGGTGGCTCTAATGTGGACCAGCAGTGGAGACAAAAGACTGTTGGACATTTTCAACTTGGAGTAAAAACAAGAATTATTCTTTGGATAAATCCAAATAAATAACTTTAAGAATTCTGCAAAGTTATGTTTATTTTAAAATTTGTTCTGCTTTATGTCCCGTCCGTCCTTCCGTCCATTTCTTTAGTAATTTTTTAAATGGTTCAACAAGATGCTGTTTTGTTTCTTCTTTTTAAACTTTATTTTCTCTATAATATGAATTTATGTACAAACACAAAATACACATTTATACAAAATATGATCTATACAGAGCGATAAACACAGCAGCTGTTGTAGGTTTTCCTGATTAAATGCAAAATTTAAAATGGTTTCCATCCACCATCAGGAAACAACCTGAACAGCGGCCAAGTATGGCGGTGGCAGCATCATGCTGAGGGATGTTCCACCATCAGCTGCACTGTTGAAAATTGTTTGTTGTGTAATAATTAAACTAAAAAATGTTCAGGTGAATCATTTAAAGATTAAAATGAATATTCCAGCTGATGGATGGAAACCTTTGCCTTGTGTTCAGCAGGAGTTGAGCTGCCAGCTGCGGCCAGTAGGAGGCGCTGAGCGCGGTCACCTGGTCAGGACAGGTGTTTCCTCCATCAGCTGCTTCCTCACCTGGAACACAAGCAGGACAGGAAGTGAAGATCTGCACTTCCTGGATGGATTCAGCAGCTTCAGCGTCAGAGTCAGACACACCAACTGGTGTAAACGTTAAAATTCATTTCTCATTTCAGGAACATGGGAAGTATTTAAGAAGTTTTGACAGAGATATAAATATTTATTTCAGAACGTTAGAAACAGGAATCAGATAAAATAACAAATTAGTGACCAAAAGGAAATGATTTGGCATTAAAACTGGATTCTAAATGAAAAGTTTTACTTTTTTTAATGTCATTTTTATGCATATTATAATATACAAACAGTGAAATGCAGGAGTTTGAGGTTAAACCAGATAAAGGAGACATTTTGTGAATCAGACATGACGCCCCCTGCAGGACGCTCCAGGTGTCACACCTGTTTCTGTTTCCTCTTGGCTTGCATCATTTCCTGTTGTTGCTTCAGCCTCACTTCCTCCAGACTCATGCAGCCGCCTGCGAACGCAGCACAAAGCGCAGTCAGAGAGGTGGCCCTGAACGCACCGCCTGCGAGGCGTTCGGGTGTCTCACCGACGCTGCTGGGGTTGATGGAGACGTAGGCCACGGCTCTGCTCAGGCGCAGCTCCTCCAGAGCGGCGAGCTCCGCCTCCGCCTCTGCTCGGCCAATCAGATGGCAGAGATTACTCAGACTGTCAGGATACTCAGAGGCTCAAACTGCAACAGAAACTCACTTTTCTGGATTTCCCTCCGTTTCTTTGGGTTTGGAGGGATGACGGTGAACGCCTTGTGACTGAAACACAGAGAAGGTCAAACAAGAAGCTGAAAACATTTTTTGAAGAAAAAATCATTAGAATTGGTTAAACTAAATGAAAAATAGGCACTTTATAAAACCACAGGGTGAAAATAGCAATATGAATAATTTTCCTGTATTTTTAAGGACGTCTCATATTATTTTAACTTTGTTCTCTTAATATTACAACTTTATTTTCATATTATTTGAACTTTATTCTTGCTGATAGAAACGGAGTTAGCGATGATCTGGTCATCATCCTCAATGCATCTGCAGCTGAAAACAAAAATGTATAGCAAATCCTTCATAGACGCATCAAATATACATATCATCTGATGCTTTATTCTTTCTGCTTTGTTGATTCAGACGTTTCTGGAGTTTGTTGTGCAGAAGCAGCCATGTTTATCCAGACTGCAGCAGTTTGTCTGGTGGGATTAACCTGCAGCAGATGGAGGCGAAGCCTCTGGCAGCAGCGGCGGAGATTTCAGGATCTCACAGCGGGAAGCGAAAACGTCTCCCAACACAAACCAGGCAGCCAAGATGCTGCAGCAATTCAGTCAACAAACCAAAGGACAAACTGGATTTTTTATTCTGGATTTCAGCTCTAAAGTCAAAACATGAACATAATAAACATTTTCCAGAGAGCAGAAAAACATCTGGAAGGTAAAAAGTTTCTGTTTGGTTTTTTATGGCCTGAATTAAGAATTTAAACAATAAGATCATAAAATAAACGATTCATTTAAAACCAAAAACGTGTTCAGAGGAAATAAAAGGCAATAAGTTGAAATCTATTAAATATGGATTTAATTTGTTCATTTCTTCATTTTCATACAAAAAATAAAAATAAAATGACTTTAACTGACTTTTACTTTAGGAAGGTGATGATATTATAACTAGATCATATTTTCTCTGTGTTTTATAAGAAACTTTTGTTCAGAGCAGGAACGGCATCCTGGTTAAGCCCCTCCTCTTCCTGCCCTCCAACCAATCAAAATGCAACAATATTCAGTTTTTGTTTTTGTAGCAGAAAGCAGTGATCAACAACACCTGAACAGAAACTCACTGAAATTAACAAACCTGTTTATTTTCTAGTTCTTACGCCCCTCCCCTTACTGATGCCGCCCTGGGTAACCGCCCATATAACCGCCCTTACAGAGCCCATAAAACACTGACTGCGCTGTGTTCACCTCTGGACCGCGGGCCTCCCGTCGGGCCTCCCGTCGGGCCTCCCGTCGGGCCTCCCGTCGGGCCTCCCGTCGGGCCTCCCGTCGGGCCCCGGGCCCCGCTGCTCCCTCAGACCCGGACACCGGGCCCCTTCCCGGGAGTCCGGCTGCCTCACGGAGCTGCTGGCCCTGCGGCGCTCCGGCTCGGTTCTGGGTTTGGCTCCTGCTGGTTTGGGGGCAGCGGATGAGGACCTGGCCCTGGGTTTGGGCCCCGGGGCCCCCGCCGGGCCCCTCTGGCCCCTCGCCGCTCCGCCCCTCCTCGGCGCCGCCGCCGGTTTGGGCTTCACTATCAGCGTTGAAGGCATTTTTAACCGGAAACTTTCAGTTTGAGTCCAAATCCTGACCTGCTGCGGAGATCCTTCATCCTCCTCATCTTCCTCACCACGTGACCCTTAAATGAACAAACAAAAACAAACAAATAAATCTTTCAACTTTTCCCCCTCTTGATCCGGTTGCTATGGAGCTGGCTCCCTGGCAACAACAGTCAAACCCCACCAGCTGTACCGGAAATGGTATTATTTAGAGTTTCGTAATAAAAGCATCCATGTTCTGCCAAACCTGCAAATCTTTGAGGAGAAATGAAGAAAAGTTCTAATCAGGAAAATATGACAAAATATCAAAGGCTGATAAAACAAACATCCAAACAATATTTAATTCAATTAATTTAAAAACTCCTTTATTTGTGCCAAAAGAAAATTAAAAGTTGATGTAATTCATATGGACAGGGAGGACCTGCAGTAGCAGTCAGTATCGCAAAGACTCTGAAGAGGCCTCTGACTGAAGGCTGTTGCTAGGTGACCATCAGCTCCATATCCAGGAAACAACAGTCAATATTCCTCTGCTGATCCGCCTCCTTTGCTTTGCCGCTCCTCTTTAAATCTGGATGTGGAGTTAGAAAGATGTTGGAGTTCAGGATTCTGTGACCTTCCTTCTCTTTGGCATCAATTTATTCTGTTTTTTATCTGTTTGTTTGTTTGTTCTTGTGTCATTTTTATGTCCTTCTTTGCTTCTCAGTTCTTCTATAATCTACAGTTTAATTTCACTTCCTGTCCATCAGAACAATGAGCTGCTCTTCTTATTGAAGGTCTTTATTTTTTTTTAAAGCATTTTATTTTGAAGAGCCGGTGACCTTGTTTCCGGTGAACCTGACTGGCTGCGCAGCCGCAGATCAGATGACGCAGAGTCTCTGCAGGTGGTTGTTGGCTCACCTGTCGGAGGATCATCGGATTACTGAAACGCGACCCCGCTCGGGTCACAACAGCGCATGCGCAGTCAAACCGCAGCCAGAAACCGTTTGTTCCTCCAGGCGGCCATGTTTTCCTCTCTGAGCTTCTTTCATTTCGAGTCTGGAGTCAAACTGAAGATTTATTTCATTGCAGATATTATTTTATATTGATAATAAAAGTTGATCAGGTGCCATTAAACATAAAAACTGAATGATGACAGATCTGACTAAATAAATCAGTTACACTGTAAAAACTGAAGGTTTATCTCTTGAACTCAAAGGATCAGAATTGAACCGTTTTCAAATGTTTAGTTTTAAAAACATGTTGTTTGTTTAAGTTATATTAAAATAAACAGGATCTCTGATTTAACTCAAACCAGCATTGAGTTCATTCATATCCTAAAGTTAATTTCATTCGTTTAAGGCAACTTTTGAACTTTTTCTAACTTAAAAATCAAAAAATGAATCGCAGCATAAATAAAGATTGAAAAGGGAATCATAATAAAATATTTCAAATGTTTTTTTGTCACTTCATGGAGAAAAAGATTGGATTATACATTCTGCAGATTTTGTTTTATGTTTAAAATAATCCTGATTTCAATCATCTGAGTTGTTTTATATGGAAATATGAAAGGAGAAGACGGGCTACGACATCAGTAAAACAAATCAACTATTATTATTCAAATTGACTGATTATTATCCTGAAATAAGTTTAGTTTCTGAAACAAACTCAGCAGGTGAAATCTGTCGGTTTATTATTCAAATAAAAGCAGAACCATCTGCTGCACATTAACAGAAACAACTGAACCCATTATGTAAAGTTTCTCTATCAAGACAAAGAAACAGCTTCCAGAAAGACAAGGTGCATCATGGGAAACAGGAAGCACCTGCTCTGTTAGATTATCAATTTAATTCATAATAAAACTTTCATCTGAAAATGTTCTGAAAACTAAAACTGGACAGAAAAGCAGCAAAACTCCAGAGAAAAGTTCAGAACTTTGGAAACTTTCAAAATTACCTCGTTAAAAACAAACAGGGGCCATTTTATCCCATTAAAAGTAATTAAAAAGTAAATCATTTTACTGTAAATCTTTCATTTTGTTGTTTAATCATGCAGTATTTTCATAAAAACAAACAAGAAACTAAACATTTATTATAAATGTCGAAAATGCTCTCAGATATTTTTTGTCAATAAAACGAAGATGTTAAGTTTTCAAAATATTTTTGGTTTGAATGTTTTATAAAATGTTTTTGGTCGAATCTCAGCAACAGAAACGAGAAGTTTCTTCTAAACTGAAAAAAAAAAAAAAAATGTGACTCATAAAAGAAAAGATATTTGTGTTTTACTGAACATTTATGAAGATCTCATCCAAAATAAGAAATGTTTGTTTATCAGCTCCACTTGCAGATGCTGCAGTCTGGGCCACAAATGGCTTCATCCCTCTCAGCTCCTTCAGACTAGCCAGGAGCAATTAGCAAACGCCTGGTGAAGCTGCTGCTCAGTGAAACGCTGCTAAAACATTTGTTATGATGTAAATCACTTTGAAATGCTGCTGAAATGTTCTACACAAATTAAATTTGATTGATTAATTGACTGATTAAAGGGTTACTAGAGGAGCCATGTTGGGAAGGAGGCGGAGCTTCAGAAAGATCAGGAGTTTTTAAAGCGACAGAGACCCAATTTCAATGCCTTAAATTAAAAAGTCTGATTTGTTTTTAGTTGTTTGCAGCATTTTAAACTCATTTTACTGATTTTATAGTTCTATAAAATGCTGAAAACAGCGTACTGGCCCTTTAACTGTTTATTTCTCATTCATTAACAGGTTATTCCCGCTCTGATTCTGTGGTTCGGGTTCTGGCTGTGCTGTGAGTGACTCGGGTCCAGCTGTAGTTCGGCTGTAGTTCGGCGGTCCTCCTGCAGGTCCAGCAGCACCAGCAGCGTGTTCCGGTCCTCCTGGGCTCTGTGTGGTGCTGTCTCTCCGCTCTCCCTCAGCACTCCGCCTCCATCGCCTCCACACAGCGGACTGATCAGGCCCTCACAGCCGCTACTCGGTGGCCCCCAGCCGGGCTCGTTTCCAGCCGCAGACCCCGGCAGGTGAGACTGCTGCTGGGCCCCCGGAGACCCGCGGGGCCCCCCGAACCCCCCTCCTGGAGGCCAGAGTCACGGACCGCTCCGCGGGGACCGAACGGGGCTGTGATGAAACCATAAACAGAGTGCGCCACGCACGCTCACACGCACACAGACAGCAAACCGGGCCCGGACCGCGCTTGAACTTGGCCCCCCTGTGTGGGTGCAGGGGCCGCGGAAGCATCGGCCCTCCGCGGCGCTTCGGGGTCGGTATTGTGTGCGGAAGGCTGACGCGCGGCTCGCGGCGGCCGCTGCGCTGTCAGACGAGGAAGTGAGGCTTCAACACGCCCATCGAGCCGTTCATCAGATAACAGCCGCGGGATCGATCAACATGCGCTCCGCTTCTGATGGAGAGCTGCGGGGATAAGCTGCGCCACCACGCCGTTTTCCGCAGGTAGGTGAGCGGAGCGCGTTACGCAGAGGTCCGGCGGCTCCGGGTCAGACCCAGCGCCGTGCAGGCCCGGCTCCATCTTCTGTTTGCTCCGTTTCTGATCGTCACATGCAGCTCTGGCCTAACTGTCACCAGCCTGCGGGGCCAGATGTCAGCATCTGGAGCGGCACCTGTCCGGACCGACCGGACCGACCGGAGCCCAGGCTGCGTTTATTGCTCACATTTGGACCCGAACCCGAGTTTTCACCCATATGGACCTTTAGCTGGTCTCCAGCGCGCGGAGTACCAGGTTTCACCTGTTCACCAATTCCTCAAAAAATCACAAATTATAGGCAGGAATGAGCAAAATATGTCCAATTTATGGGAATATTGTCAATAATTTAGTTGTTCTGTTGGGAATAGATCCAAACTGCATAGAAAAAGAGTAGAATATAGTAGAAATAGACACACTAGAAGCATGAAAATAAAGCTCCAAGATTATTGGAAATATATTAAAAAAACACAAAAATAATAAAAGATGAGATAAAACAGTTATTAGAAATAGATCATAACTCAATAGACGAGCAGCTGGTTTGTTGGATCTTTTTGAAATAAATGTGCATAATGTGGATGTTTGATGACATCAAACTGTAAACACATAAAAATAACAATAATTCACACGTTTAAAGCAAAATGTTGAAATAATTGTTTGATTATTTCCAATCACATCTGATTGTTTTCAGGTCGCAGTTTATCAAACTTTGACGTCACCGACGCGTCATAATTCTGCACTAAATGACGTCAGACAAGAAAATCTGTTGGTAGAAATAATTTATTAATTAAATTTATGAACTTCTAGAGGATGTTTGTCTATAAACACAGCAGCAACCTGACTGCACGAGCCGACCCGCAAACGGCCAGCGGTTGCCATGGTTACCCACAGTTATTGACATTAGTTAGCATTTTAGCAGCATGTACAAGAGTTGATGGTTGCAGCATAAAGAGGATATCAGTGACCTGAAGGCCGGTGAGTTGGACAAACATTATTTATGAGACGTGGAGACAAACATCCACAAGGAGCTTTAATAGTTTAATAGTTTAATAGTTTCCTAAAATGTTTCATAAGGAAATGAAAACAGGAGAACAGGATTCATATTTAGTGTTGATCAAACAACATTTTCCTCCTGTTGGTCACAATTAGCGGGAAAATGAAGGAGCAGCTGCAGCAATAAACTGTTATTGAAATAAAATAAAACCTGACATGTTGAGAATCTGAGCCAGTTGAAATTGATTTCATTTGTCTAAATGTAAACAGTTCAGCAGTTACAATCAGACTGTCTGTTTTCTGCAGGCAACAATTTCAACCTGAAGCTGACAGTTTTTTCAAATTAGTTTTCCAACTGCCCTCCATTGTCAGAACTCAGTTTATATATTAATAACATGTATTTTTGTCATTTCTGTCCTGTTTATTAGGAGTTTGCTGCTGGTGAAGTGATATTGATCTCAATGGGTTTTTATTTGGTTAATTAAACCATAATAAGGTTTTTTTACTAAGTTAAGTTATTCTTAAATAACTCAGATCGGATTTGGACTCGTGAACGTTCACCTTCATTCAAACAATTATTCCAACATTTTGCTTTATACATGAATTATTGTTATATTTATGTGTTTACAGTTTTACTGTAGGTTACGTTCCTGCGCAGTACGGCAGCTGTATGAATGGACTTTATGTTGTTTCCTTCTTCTTGTTTTGATCTTTTGATTGTTGAACATTAAAATCGATCCAAAGATGGCGGCGGCGTCATCGATAGATAGATAGATAGATAGATAGATAGATAGATAGATAGATAGATAGATAGATAGATAGATAGATAGATAGATAGAAACCTGCTGAATCAACATGTTGCATCTTGTTGCAGCAACACATTGAACCCAGTGACAGCAGCCAGGCCAGAGAACAGGAAGTGGTAAAAGCTTCACTGATAGTCAGACAGGTGTCAGAGGTGTTACAACTGTTTCAGAAACTTCTCCTTTGCAGAGAACCGTGTTTATCGTCGGCTTTTTTAGCTCTAATCAGTTGGAAATCGTCATGAAAAGCCATGTTTGATTCAAAGTTCAGGAACAGATTAACACCATTAATGATCTGGTGGTTTTAGCTCATTAGTGCTACTTTAATGAGTTGTTGAACAGCTCTGCCAAGACCACATGTCAAAACAGCAGCAATAAAACAAAAGGAGCAGAGCTGAACTGCACCGGTGGGTGTTTCCTGTTGGGTCTGGTCCGGCTCCTCAGACGTTCACTATCACTGCTTTCATCGTGGGGCCGCTGCGCCTTAGCGCTAACCGCTAACAGTTACATACCTGCAGCATCACAACTCCTGGGTCATAGAGATGAGTCCAGCTAGTCTGAGCTAAAACTCTAACACAACTGAAAATGGAAATGCATGAAACTCTTCAAAGGTTCTAGATGTTAAAATGCAAATTGTCTCTAAAAGAGCAATAAAGTTGGTGAATAACTTGCTGGGTCCAGGAACTGAGAGGAGACTGGAGATACTGGAGAGTTCGGCTGTTAATGGTTTGGAGATCAAAGTGAGACAAATGAGGTCATCTGGGTTTAAATGGATCCAAACACTCAGAACCAGGAGAAAGAAACCAAACAGGAATCAAACCAAACTCAAAAAAAGAGCCGATTCTCCACTTTTCCTCCTCCTGGTAAAAGTTTTATATCTGTGGAAACATTGATAATGCATCACTTCACATCCTGAAATCCTGATCTGTGTCAGAGACGACGATCAAACAGATTTAAACGAGTAATCATGACAAATCCATTATTCAGATAATCGTCAACTAATTCAGTAATCAATTCATCATTAACTGGAGAATACAGACTCTAAAAAAGGCAAGAACAAAATATTCAGAGCAGCACTGAAGCCAAACTGCTCAAAAAAATAAAACATTTTGCATTTAAGACAAAAATAATCCCAGCATCAGCCCTGCGCTGCAGAAAGGTCTGAACTTTTCACAAGTTGATGTTTCAAACTCTTCTTTGTAAGAGAAATTAAAGTCAAAATTAAAAAAAATTGACTTTAATTTCCGCCTCTTTTATTAACCAGACACAGAAATATGAAAGTAATCAGTGAATTATTTGTAAATAAACAGAAATGAACTGACAATTTATATTTCAGATTTTGATCTGGCTACAAGACATGAGATAAATAATAAATAAAAACATTCACCAATCTCTTAAGGTGGTCTACAATTTAAGGTGGTTTATTCTGAATGAGGGAAGCCAGTTTTTCCTTTATCCAGACAGCGATGGATGTGAACAGCGAGGTACAGGAGTGATTCCTGGGCGGCTTGGTGACACCCGACACCATCAGTATGAACTTCAGCCGGACGTTCTGGGTCGTGGTTAACCCCACGCTGTAAAAAATGTCCTCACTCCAGAATAGCAGTGGCAGTCAGGTGGTTTTATTTGGGTCCATTTAGATCATGTTCTGACTACGATTTATGACAAAAATAGATGAAATCAGATGATAACCAACAGGAAATCAAATATATGCTGAAAAATAACCGACCTGCAGGAAGGAAGGAGCTGCAGTAACAGATCACTGATGTCGGCTCTGGAGCATAAAGGTGTGAAAATATCAGCAACTGCTGCTGCTTAACAACCCTGGAAGAGTTATAAAGAGGGCAGGAGAATAACGCATTAATTCTGACTCAATATTTACATCAACTCTAATGTTTTAACATTTTTAGCACAATTATTTGCAAGATGAACAGATAGAATAAAACTGAAACAATCTGATTGTTCCAACCATCTATAAAACTATAAACATCTTTGCATCTTTTACGTTTATTTATTTAATAATTTAGCAGCAAAAGAGTTTTTGAATTAGAAAAGTTTATTTTTATCAATGCATAGTTTTCAATTCAAATGTGATTAACTTAATACAGAAGTTGATTAAACATTTTAATCCCACCATTAATTTTAAAACAGTTCACTGGATGCTGGGTGTGTTTACTTTGTTTAGACCTTTTAGTCCAGACAACCAACAATTTATTGATTGGTTGTTTTATTCCCTGATTCCCAGGTGTGAAAAGACAAACTAATAGTGGCGGCCACAATCCCACTGGTGCGCTAATAGCGGAGCTAACATTTTCTTTAGCGCTTTAGCATTTAGCATCTTATATAAGTGAAGATAAGAAGTTATGTTTAGTTTAATTTGTCTGGACCTGTGAATCTGACGTTTATGATTAGCATTTCACGATTAGCACAGCTAACATGCTAGCTAGCAGTTCCAGTTTGGCTAAAACGTGTTTCTGTTTGTCTCAGTTTGTTTCAGCGTTGAATGATGGACAAGGAGCTGGTTCAGCAGAGCCAATCAGAACAGGCCACCAATGGCCCCGCCCCTTCCACCCCCACCACCCCGACCCCCCCTCGGCTCATCCCCAACCCCATGCTCCTGGACTCCCCCGCCCCCACCCTGACCCCCACCACCGCCTCCCCCCCTCCCCCGCTGACCCCCGCCCCCTCCGTCTCCTCGGCCCACGGGGCAAAGGCGGGGGCAGCGGCGGGGGGCGGAGCCTCGTCCCCTCACATCCTCATCCCGGCTCCGCCTAAACTCACCTCCACGGCGGCCCCCGCGCTGCGCACCTACTCCCGCCCCATCCTGCCCTCTCCGGCCTCCAAGGCGTCTCCTTCCTCCTCTTCTGTTGTCACGGCGACCGCAGCTTCACCCGCGGCCTCGTCTTCGTCGGCTGCGACGCACGGCAGCGCCACGACCTCCACCAAGACGTCCAGCGGCCTGACTAACGGGAACGCCCGGGGGGGGCCCACCTCCCCGCCCATCACGCCGTTTCACACCCCGGCCAGCCCACCTGGCCGCCAGGTGAGGAGGAGGAGGAGGAGACACGATGAAGGATTGTTGGAGTTAAAGTTTAAACAAATATTCAGTTTTTGCTGCTTCTGTCAGGTTTTGGTTTCCTGGAAGTTTCTGAAACAAACCTGAGAAAAGCAGCAGCTAATGATCATCTCACTTACCAATAAATCTATCAATTATTATTTATTATTAATCCAATAAAAATGGGCTCATTCATCAGATTTTTCATTTAAGGACTAATGGAGCTTTTAGACAATATTAAAATACATTATAATATGTAAATAAACTAATAATTCAATTCCTTGTTTAAAAAAAAGATTATTCTAACAATTAACTGATCAATCAGATAAAAAGTGGCGCATCCTGCAGATTTGGCATTTAACCACTTAAACCTTTCATACAATATTAGCAATAGAATAAAATATGCAAATAAATAATTAAAATTACTTTTAAATAAGAAAATTTACTATTTGCTATTCAATTATTCTGCCGATTAATCAATTAATTTGATTTACAAATTCTGCTGATTTTTGTTTTAACCACTTCAACATTTTTATACATTATAAATACATTCATTAAAAAATCCAAATAAAATGATAATTCAATTCCTTCTTGAATAACACAATAAACACTTATTAATTTATATGCCAACTTCAGTATTTCTATACTGACGTTTATGTTAAAATCAAACATTAGTAATAAGGAACAGCAGAGGCTCATCAGGTTATTAATATAATTACATTATTAACAAACAGCTTCAGGTTGGAGTCAGAAACGTCTGGTTTTTAGAAAGTCTCTTAGGAAGCGATTATCTGGATCAAATCCACATGTTGCTAATTGATTTATTTATGATATGATCCATATTTAGGTTCACAGCGACCCGACCAGCTCTATGAGAACCATTGAATTAAATTGGTTAAAATCTTCAGTTTGCTGTTTTATCTTTGTTTCTGTCATGATTGTCTTTAGTTCTTTTAAAGTTTTGCAGTGAAGCAAAGAGTTTGGCTCAACATGAGCAGCAGCTGGCGGTCAGTGGGTCAGCTTCGGGTTTGTCCAGGAAACTCCATGATTCACAGCAGAACTGATGATTCAGCTGTTTTTAATGAGCATCAACCCACCAAATGTCTCAATTCTCATTAAAATGCAGCAGAGTCTCAAGTTTTTTCTGACATTTTCTCCTTTAATCTCGTTCTCTCTTGTTGTTCCAGGCGCAACAGACTCACTCTGTGGGCACACCTGGTCTGGCGCGAGCCAATCAGAGCGCCTCACCTGTCAGGCAGAGGGTTTCCCAGCAGACTTTGCTCCTGGGGAAAGGCCTCAAAGGGTCGGGGCAGGACCAGGTGCTGCTGAGAGCTCAGATGGTAAACACACACACACACACACGCACACACACGCCCACACACACGCATGCACACGCACACACACACACACACACGCACACACGCATTTTCAAGATCAGATTAAGATTGTCATCCTTTTGAAGACAAAAGTTTTATAATTTTTGGCACAAACGTAATTATTTTCAGTGCATTTAATGCAGTGAGGCAGTGAGGAATCCCAAGGGGGGGCAGAGGGGCCGTGGCCCCTTCTTGAAAACCCAATAAATGAATATGAACAAAATACATAAATAAATACAATTATTTGTTTTTTCTTTTCTTATTAGCTCTGGCCTGGTCTGACCACACATCTTCCACAGTGATGTCTTTCCTTTTATTAAATTATTCAAAAGATGCAAGTAAAGTTTGTTGATGCCGGTGAGATTTTAAGATTGGGGATAATCTGCAGCCAGTTTAGGTCCATAGCAGCTAAAAGCAGGAGAACATTTCAGCCAAAAATGTTCTTGAAAAAACATGTAAATTTCTGAGTTTGAAAAATGTAAAGTTTGCCGGAAATACTCAGAAATGAAGAGATTAACTCCATAAAAGTTCTAGAAAGTTTCTGAGATTAATCTCAAGGTTTTTGCAGAAGTTTACACTTTATTTCTAACAACCTGCAGAGGATCAAACAGAGGAAATGATTTGATTTCCCACTGATGCTCAGCTTCCTGCTCTCCTCCCTTTATTTCCGCCTCTTTTTTTCTTTCTCCTCTGATTTCCTCGCAGCTCATTCTTACGTCTGCTATGCGACCTGCACAGCCGCCCTCTTCCTCCTCCTCTTCCTCCTCCGTCCCCTCCTCTAACCCCGCCTCCGCCCAGGTGAGCCTGCTGGATCTTTATGCTTTCCTTTGACTGGCAGCAGCTTCAGGTGTAAGGTTGCCCGGTAACCGTTGCTAAGCAGCGGATGGTCCCTAACATCGTTTCTCTCCCGGTCCCCTGCAGCTCCAGAGCCTCACCTTGAGGCCTCCGCCCCCCGGGACTCTCACCATCCCCCCCTCCCTGCGGCTGAAGCCCCCCTCCTCGGCGCCGCCGCCCCTCTCTCGTCCCAGCGCCCCCGTCTTCCCACCGCTCAGGCCGCGACCGCAGCCCAGCGCCACGGCAACCGAGAGCCCGACCGCGCCCGGCCGCCATCTTTCCGTTCCGCCTCCAAGTAGGGCTTCATCTTTCTCATAAAATGATTTCGTTTCTGTTTCATCCATCTGAATAAAATTCTGTCTTGGTGTTTTTAAAGCAACGTGGGCGAATAAATCATCACATTTCTGTCATTCCTGTTAATCTGATGGATTATATTTACTCCTTACTAACATTTTTACAGAAAATCTGTTGGAACAAGAAATAACAAGAAACTTTTCAAATTTTTTTATATTTTTGACAGAAAATATTAGTTCAAGCAGTTTTTCTTACATTATCTTTTATTGAAACTGCAGACAACTTTTATTTAAAAATTTAGTAAAATATTGTTATTAATAATAAAGTCAAATTCAAAAATGCTTTATTAATTTCAAAGACTTTAATAATCCCTTAATAAGACTTTAATAAGACCATAACAATACCTTAATAATACCTTAATAAGACCTTAATCCCTTAATAAGACTTTAATAAGACCATAATAATACCTTAATAAGACCTTAATAATACCTTAACAATACCTTAATAATACCTTAATAAGACCTTAATAATACCTTAATAATATCTTAATAAGACTTTAATAAGATCTTAATAAGACCTTAATAAGACCTTAATAATACCTTAATAAGACCTTAATACCTTAATAAGACCTTAATAAGACCTTAATAATACCTTAATACCTTAATAAGACCTTAATAATACCTTAATAATACCATAAGACCTTAATGAGACCTTAATAAGACCTTAATAAGACCTTAATACCTTAATAAGACCTTAATAAGACCTTAATAATACCTTAATACCTTAATAAGACCTCACTGAGACCCACTGAGCCCTTACCAACGGTAGATGACCTGTACTTGCCAATACGTCGCCAGGACTTCACAAAGACCTCATCAAGACTCTTGAAAGACTGCACACATTCTTCTTATATTCTTACATCATAGCTTCATCCTGAGTGAAAGAGGTTTTTAGGTTTTCTGCAGAATCATGAACTAATAAGTTAGAAAACTAACCTGCATACCCACAGTAAGCTTCAAGTCTAAATCATGCCTTGTTTAAAATGTTCATGTTTACATGATTTCCTCCTCTTTGCTTCTTCCAGCTCTCTACTCCCCAGTCCGGGCCGTCCCTCTTCGACCCAGGCTTCACCCTCCCAGCAGTCACAGAGCAACAGCCCCTCGACAATCCCTCCAACCCATTGCTGCGGCTCCCTCCAGTCAGGTCATGTCTGTCAGTAAGCAGCTGACTGGGCTAAAGAGCTCTTCGTTAACTCAAACCGTTCTGGGTCCAAGCCCGTCCCAACTCAGCCCGTTATCTTCTTCCAACCACTTTGAGCGCTCACCGTCTGCAGCGAGGCAGCTACAGATGATCGCCCTTTCCTCCAGTCAGCAGCCACTGGCGGGAACGTACGGCCACCCTGCGGTGCAGTCCAAGCCCGCCGAGCTGCCTGAGCGGTCCAGCCAATCAAAGAAGACTGCAAACAAGGACGACTTGAATCCTCTTCCTTTGAACACCTCTGCTTTGCCTTCTGCTCAATCTCACACACAAACTTTGACCAAGAAGAGAGAGCAGAAGGAGAGCGAAGATCAAGGAGCCATAAGCCGAGGAACGAGACCAGGAACCAGAGAGGAACGGAGCGCCGGTAAAGACCTCCAGGTGGAGAAAAATGTCCAAACGGAGACGATAAAGCAGGAGAAGCTCACTGATACAGAGCAGGAACCTGAATCGGATCAGATGGAGGTAAAGGAAGAAGACCAGAGAGACAGAGAGAGGAGACAAACAGGAAAGAAAAGGAAACGTGAGGAGGTGGAGGACGAAGGAGGAGATTCTCCCACGGATACGTCAGACCGCCAGACCAACCAGAACACAGAACCGGGTCCACATCCGGACACCGTTAAAGACTCAAGCAAGGAATCAAAACCCAAACTAGATCTCACTCCAGCACCAGTAAAACCTCCATTAAAAGCAACAGTTTCAGTCCAGAATCCAGTAAAAGAATCCGTTCCAGGTGAAAAACCAGTAACAGGTCCACTTCCTGTTAAACCTCCAGTAACAGGTCCACTTCCTGTTAAGGTTCCGGTAACAGGTCCACTTCCTGTTAAATTACCAGTAAAAGGATTGGTTTCCACTAAAACACTGGTAACAGGACTAGCACCAGTAAAAGCACCAGCTTCCACCCAACCTTCAGTCACAGTACCACCAGTACCACCAGTACCACCAGTACCACCAGTACCACCAGGACCAGCTGCTGTTAAAACGTCAGTGAAAGGACAGGTTTCAATGAAAACCCAAGTGACAGGACCAGTTTCAGTCCAAACTCCAGTAACAGGACCAGTCCCAGTTAAAGCTCCTCCAACAGAACCGATTTCAACCCAAATACCGGTAACAGAGCTAGTTTTGACCCGTAAACCAGTAACAGGACCGGTCCCAGTTAAAGCTCCTGCAACCGGACTAGTTTCAACCCAAACACCAGTAACAGAACTGGTTCTGACCCATAAACCAGTAACAGGACCAGTTCCAGTTAAAGCTCCTGTAACAGAACTGGTTCTGACCCATAAACCAGTTACCGGACCAGTTCCAGTTAAAGCTCCTGCAACAGGACTGGTTTCAACCCAAACACCAGTAAAAGAACTGGTTCTGACCCATAAACCAGTATCAGGAACTGTTCCAGTTAAATCTCCAGTAACAGAACTACTTTCAACCCAAACGCCAATGAAAGGATTAGTTCTGGCCCAATCACCAGCAACAGGACCGGTTCCTGAGGTCCAAAGCCAGAGGCTGCCAGAACCTCAACGGGACCTTCAGTCCAACCAGGAGGACTTCTGTGAGAACATGTCGACCCAGTCCGACAATCAGTCAGGTACCTCCCGACACAAAACCTTCTGCTCATTTATTCTACTCCATTACTGGGTCAGACCGGGTCCGATTCTGGTCGCCAAACCAGAATCCTTCAGAAATCTAAAAGCAGCAAATATCACCCCAGTAAATCAGAGTGTTTTGAAAGCTGATAGTCCGATAGACTTGGTTCGCTTTCACATTGCACTGCGTCAAACCCTTCGAGCAGTTTGTTCCCCTCCTGGCCTGAGGGGGCGCTGAACCAAAAACCACTGGGGGAAATACTGAGTGCAACTTCCTTCTTTACAAAATGGAAACAAAAATTGAGCGGCGTCAGATTTTAGCAGTTGGAGGATTTCTCTTTGGCCAAAGTCCTGCACTGTGGTCCACTTCCTGCTTTAGGAGCGGTTTCTGGTCCACTTAGCATTCACCTATGCATTCAAACTGAACCAGAGTACACTTCAACAAAACCAAACCCGGGGTCGAAAGGCGGACCGGAGTGTGATTAGCATTCACCAAACGAACCGGATTTATAGACGGACTGGAGTTGGATTAAATCAGACTATTTAACTACCTGTAATCTCGCGCCTCCATCGTCTCTATAGCCAGCAGCTTTATGTCCTAGGAGAGTCAGATGCTTTCTAGTATTTGTTGAAATGCACAGATTTTCCAGAGATGAGACTGAGACAGCAAAAGTGCAAAAAGTAAAAACTTTTAATATCACTTGCAAGTGGAGAACGACACAGATAAAATCCTAGAAAACTCCAGGTGTGTTTTGGGGCTGAAATCACAGAATCATATTCAGTTCCTTGGTGCACAGGAAGTGGGAGTCGTTTCAAATGCCCATTACTAAATTAGGACACATAACATAAACAGGGTCTCTGAACCAAATAGACAGGGGGAGGCGTCCTCTACCTCGCTTCCTCCAAGGACACTCAGATAAGTTGAGCATCTCATCCCGTTCCCTTAGTGGGGGCACCAACTACTTGTTATCTCTTCCCTTGCAGGCGGCTGGCCTTGGTACCTACACAAAGGAGAACTGTTCTTATGAAACTATGAGTTACCAGGTGCAGCTGGCTAGGAGAGAGGAGTAGGAAAACAACTTAGAATATTTTATATATGTCTAGATGTCATCTTAAATATTGTAGATAATTAATTTTGTTCCACAAATTATCAAACAAAAGAGACACAAAAGCCAGAAACCGGAGGTATCAAACCCCATATTGGACTAAAATATTCATTTACACAAACTGATGCTGTCACTTCAGAATGAGTCCTGGCTGACAGATTTGTTTCAGTTCCTCTAAATATGCAGAACAACCCAGATGAGTCAAGCTAGTATGAAGAAAAATTACATTTTGAGAACTGATGTTTTTTCCCCAACATAAATTTAACCTAATCTTTTTATACATTTGGTTCATAAATATTTACTGTAACATTAATACAGCCTGTATTAACCTGATTATATCTGATTATAATTTGTCAAAAAAAAAAAAGAAAGTTGTAAAATGTTGCCCTCTCTGGAGCTCCGTAGCTCAAGCTTTGTTTACAGCAGAAACAACTTTTAAGTTCAAACTGGTCAAATAAGGTTAGAGTTTATATGAGTTACCATTTTGATATCTTTTATTATTTTTACACATTTGCAGTTGTAGTTTTAGGATTTATTTTATGTTCAGCTTTCAGTCACCCATTTGACTGATTTATTTTCTTTAAACTACATCAATGCCCAGAGTCTCTTCTCTACATATACGGTTTATATTCATCAATCCAGAGTGTAGAAAACAAGCTATTGTCATATCTCCTCCATAAAACACTTTACAGACATAAAACCTGCGTGTGGCCATCAAACGTTCCTTCCACTTTTAGTTTGGTTTGTTTTATGATGGAGGGTTAGGGTTAGGGATAGGGTTAGGGTTACATGCTTTGCTCAGTGGTGCTGTGTGCCAGAAAGGAGGGAATCACCATAGAAACGAGTGTTTTATTTAAGATTTGTGTCGTATTTAACACCCAGTTTTATCATTGAAAATATGCAGGATTCCTTCGTATCGTTTCATGAATTTCCCGTCTCTCAGCTCTCATGTTCTAGTTTTGTTCATTCTTTGCTGTAATTGTGCAGATTGACCAGGTTTCCGTTTCTGTTCCTCCCAGCCTTGTCCAGCCTCTCCTCCCAGTCTCCTCCCTCCTCCCCCATCATCGCCTCCTCATCAGAGAACCCCCCCCCGCTGCTCCCCGCTCAGGCCGCCCGCCCCACCGACCTCAGCCTGCCGCCGCAGCACCAGGCGGCGAAGGCTGACAAAACACCATCAGAGTCCCATCATGCAACAGAAGCCCAGGCTGAACCCATCTACCAATCAGACGACGAGTCAAAGAGTTTAAGCCAATCGCTGGGCCCCTGGGAGATGAAGGCGTGGCCTGAGGGGCGCCAGGTTCTGACTCACCTGGTGGAGGGATTCGTCATCCAGGAGGGTCTCCAACCGTTTCCTGTAAGAACCCAAAGAAACAGCATCACTGATCTGATCAAACACCTGCCGTTATTATATACTGAGGGTATAGTTAAAGCCCACTAAATCAATTTAAGTCTGATCTCTTTCTTGGTTTGGTGTTTATGTTTTTATATTCCAATAATTATCATATTGTTAAATCTAAATTCCAAAAATTACATTTTAGTTTATTTCTTTTTTATTCATTTGCTCAGTAAATATAACTTTTCATCGTAAAATTACATTTTGACTAATTTCATAAACGGAAAAAAATCCCTACAGTAAAACATTTATGTTTCTACAGTCATAGAGCAAAGTATTTAATATTCTGATGGAGACAGAATAACCAGACGTTTTCATAAATCTGCTTTATTTTTTATATTAATTCAGATGAAATATTTCATTTATATATAAAACCTGATTTTATCAGCAAAGATTCCTGGACTAAAGTTCAGCCATAAGCGTTGAATATTAAGTGAGACCCGATTCTTGTCGCCCAGGTGAACCGCTCCTCCCTGCTGGTTCCGGATCAGGTGTCCAAACCCCAGGAAGTGAACGGGACCAACGGGAGGCTGGCGCCGCCCGCATCAGAACCCGTCAAGGCGATGGCGCCGTCCACAGACTCGGAGGAAGAGGACGGCGGAGACACCGGCGACCCGGGGAGCAGTAAGGCTGGACAGATCCGTGTTCTGTGGGTCAGGCGGAACCGGGCTCACCCTGTTTGCTGTGTTCCCTCAGAGTCGGGCCACAGAGACCGGACGGTGCTGCACTGTCAATTCTGCGGGAAGCGAGGCCACGCCCACAACTTCATGCGCTCCAAACGGTTCTGCTCCACTTCCTGCGCACGCGGGTGAGAACGCCGTCTTCTGTCCTCAGAGCAGAACCAGACGGAGATAGGTCCATTTCTGGGTCCATTTCAGGGCAGCAAAACTTCAAAATAAGTTTTGAAAAGATTTGTGTCTCCAGTAGAGATTGTTTTGGAATCATTGATTGTTTTCTACATCAAAGTTTTACCAGGACTGACCTGGTCAGGGGCTGAAAGAGACAAAACGGGCCACACTGATGATGATTGTCAGCGCTAAGACCCGCCCCTGGCTCTGATTGGTTATTTCTAATTAGTATTGGAAGAAATGGAAGGAGCTCAGATTTGTCTCATCCCACTTTAACTACATAGTGACCGTTTCAACAAATATGTACAAAAAATATTTTTTTATAAAAGTTACTGCAGCTCCAGTTTCCATTTTTATTTATTGAAGTTAATGAAAATGTTTTCTTAATTTCAGTTTTTGTTATTTTGTGTGTTTTAGTTGAATATACCAAACCTGTTTCCAGTCATTAAAATCAGTCATGTTTTTTAAAAAGTATGTGAATCTCAAACAACGTGAGTTCTGACCTTGGCTGCAGAGGTATTGCTGCTGCAGCTGCAATACCTCTGCTGCTGCAGCTGCGGCGGCGCCGGCAGGATGTGGTTCTGTGGTACCAGAGCAGAGGCAACCAGCTGGTTAATCCAGATCTGAGCCTGAATCAGAGCAGCAGAGCGACTCGTCCCTCACCGCGCCTCCGGCTTTCTCTTTCAGTTTCAACGTCCGGCTGACGAAGCGGCTGAGGGCCCTGAGCGCCGGCAGCCGGTCCGAGAGGCCCCGACCGGCTCTGAACCGGGCCGAGTCGGTACCGGGAAAACCTCTGCTGCTGCGCCTGGTAGGAACCGCCGTCCTGCCTCCACTCTGACATGACAACACACCTGCATGAAAAATACTAACATCACCTGGATACATGAAACGCTGCAGAGGAAACGAGGAAAACAGAGAAACTTTTGGGGTTAAAAACCAGAACTCAAAATAATTAGGCTGACAGGAAATTATTCCGTTTTCACCATTTTTCTATTTAGATCGTAAATGAATCTTTGTTCAGATCCTCACACTGAGGTTCTTCAGTCCAGTTCCTACTGAAAGCTGTAAAGACAGAGGAAAGGTGGGAAGTTTGCGCCCTCTGGTGGTCGATAGAGCCATGACAGCGACTGGACTGGGCCTGCATTTCACTCAAAACAAATATTTTCAAAATCTCTATAATGTTTTGTACAAAAGTGAAAATTTAAATTCTTGCTATAGAAGTCTCAGAAAATTTGTTCCCTATGTTTATATCAGAACCTTTAAATTTGTCTATTTTTTCCTTCACTTTTAACACACACAAAAAAAAAAATTTATAAAAAATAAATGACTAAACATATGTTGAAATGTAAAGGAAAGTTGTACTAATTGAGTCTTTAATATCACATTAAAAAACAAAAGATTAATTATAAGGGTTTAGGGTTAATTATAAATCAGAGATTTAAATGAGTTGAGCAGTTAATTTAGGAAGAGTAGAAATCATGCGTGGACTCACCTGTCCTCTTGTCCCGCCTCCTTGTCCCGCCTCCCGCCTCCTTGGTCCGCCTCCTGTCCCCTTGTCCCGCCTCCTATCCCCTTGTCCCTCCTCCTGTCTCCTTGTCCCGCCTCCCGCCTCCTTGGTCCGCCTCCTGTCTCCTTGTCCCGCCTCCTATCCCCCTGCAGCCCCGGGACCTCTGGAGCGCCGGGCGCCGCGAGAAGGACGGGAAGGAGAAGCCGGCGGCGGCGGCGGAGCAGAAGGCGGAGGAGGAAGACGAGCGGGAGGTGTCCCTGCACGGCTTCGGAGAGGCGGAGGACGACGACGACGACGGAGGAGACGAGGATCCTGCTGTTGCCATGGTAGCCAGGATGGAGCGGCGGGCGGCGCGGCGCGCGCGCAGGGCGTCGGCGCCGGCCGTCACGGCCTCGACGCCGACCACCACGTTCCGGCCCGCCCCGTCCCAGTGGAGCGTGGAGGAGGTGACGGCCTTCATCCACACGCTGCCGGGTGAGTCTCCGCCGCCACACGGCGGATGCAGGCGCACAACGCCGCCTGTAGCCGCGGTGGAACAATAAGAAACATTGAGATGTAAGGATTATTGATTCAGTGCAATCTAGTTATCATAATGTTGACAGTCAGTAGCAAAGCACTTTTTCTTTTAAATATCAGGCGGCATTGAAGATTTAGTGCATCATGTTGACAACTGAACTAAACCAACTAGTGATGGTTAGCAGCAGAAAGCTGGGGGCATGTTGCAACATATCTATATTTAACTTAACTAATAAAAACTAGAACTGAAATACACATTTCTGTTTACTGAAACAAATAAAAACGGTAATTAATGGAAAAAACTGAAACTTACTGGAACTAAAATGTGCCTCTAAAACACATAACAGATACTGAAATTATCGATTTAATTTCCTGTTTTTGTGTTTTTGAATCTATTAATTAATCTGTTTACGCTGCTCTGCAAAAAGTTGTGGGAAAATACCAGTCAGCTGGTTGTTCAACAATAATTTAATACATTTTTTTTAACATTCATTGACTGACTTTGCACCTAAAAATTAACCAAAGTATGAGAAAAACTGAAACTTCTCCTAGAACTAATTAAAATAGAAAATATTTAACTAATAAAAATTAGCAAACACACTGTAAAAACGAACTAAAACTAAATGTTTGAATGAAATAAAACTAATGAAAAGCCCAGAGTCGCTCTCCGCCGCTCTGGAACCAGCAGCATGATTTACACCAGCAGGCGACGGCGACTCGCTTCCTGGATCCAATCATCCAATTAAACGTTTCGCAAAAAACAGAAACCATCAGCAGGCTGAGGCAACTTCTCTCTAACCACAAACTGTGGTTGAGCAACCGGAGAAACATCTGGAGCTGAAGGAAAAACCTCAGGGAGAAAAACTCTCACGCCTCCAACCGCCTGCAGGTTCTGAGACGTTTTCCTCTGAACGGTTACAGAGAATATCAGCATTAATCAGAAACCGATAAGAGGCTGAGATCATCTGACGACACGCCCGTCTGTCCTTCAGAGAAAACTCATCATCATCATAGTCATCCTCACACCGACGTCCTAAAACTACATTAAATATTTATTTATTTCTAACATGCAAAATGTCAGAGAAAAAATAAATAAATCAAGAAGAAAACAAAAGAATATGTAGGAATAAGAATCAGCCGATAACTTGGGTTCACTCTATTGTGTTGGTGTTCCCACAGCATCATGCCTCCACCATCGTGTTTGTTGCTTCTTTTTTCACTTTGGTTTCATCTCTTCAGAAAACTGTTTCTCTTCCCTTCGTCCTGCGGCCATCTTGTTTTTAGAGGCTTTCTCGCTCAGTGCTTCAGTTTTTCTGTCCTGACCTTTAACCTTTACCCAAGAACAAAGTCAGTTTTCCACACATCTTCTCTGCAGTTTGCAGTAGGTCAGACCTAAATAAAGCAGCGGGTGACTTACGTTCCACTGGTGTGTGTGTGTGTGTGTGTGGGGGTGTGTGAGTGTGTGTGTGCGTGTGTGTGTGTGAGTGCGTGTGTGTGTGTGCGTGTGTGTGTGTGTGCGTGTGTGGGTGAGTGCGTGTGTGTGTGTGTGTGTACACGGTGAAACTGACTAAAGACAAACATAGAAGAAGGATGAGTCTGGG
>CAEGAD010047360.1:0-27279 GCA_903067055.1 Poeciliopsis paucimaculata | reverse complement strand
GCTCTCCTCTGACCTCTCCCTTCCTCATTTCCTTAGTGTAATGCCCACTTCACACCACGATCTTATAGCTGTCTGCCAATTGTTGGTCCATTTTCAAAGCCTGAGAGACCACACATAAGCCGACAGAAGTCCTAGGAATAACGGTCCGATTGGATTCGATCGAACTGTTATACCAAGGATTGGTGTCCAACAACGGGCACAAAATAATGGCTACAAGTCCAGTTAACCAATTTTAAAACCAGACATTAATCAATGCTTTACTACAATCTACCTGCAATGCATGTAGCTAGTGTGAGTCCTGACTGAATGAATATCATTATAATCTATTTATGTCACGTTAACGAAGAACAGCTGAAGTTAACGTGACTGGATTTATTAACTGCGGTAGCAATTTCTCTCCAACTCCTCCCCTTATCATTTCTATTTCTTTGCACAAAATGTTTAATAAACATTAGTGTTGCTTCCACATATCTCCAATTGGGTTGCGCTGTTTCAGCTGTTTGGGATTCCCTTTTGTAATGTGCCCTCAGAAAGCACGGAGGGGAATCCGCACTTTCTGATTGGCTACCTGTCACATTCAACAGGCTGCGTTAACGCTCCCAGTGAGGGAAAACTCCTGATTTAGATCGGAGCGGCCAAGACGATCTACCGTAACACACCACAGGATGATCGGTTACAAAATCGCAAGCGACAATCTTGGAACCCCTAACATTCTAAGGTTGTCATAAGGGAAAAATCGGGGCAAAAAATTGTGTAGTGTGAAGTATTGTCATTTCCATTAAATCAGTGTAAAAAGGTCTTCAAACAATATTATCGTGTATCGCAATAATTTTTGAGACAATTAATTACTCAGCAAAATTAGTTATTGTGACAGGCCTAGAAACAGGTTCTTTTTGGAATTAAATTAAACACAGACACAGATCACTGCAGATCATTTTTGCGTACTAATACATTGTATGTCTGTTATCAGATGCAGCGCAGCCACAATGTATCCACCAAACTGCACAGGTCACTGAAATGATAGGATATGATTAATATTACACTGCTATTGCACAGCTTCAATCCCACATAGTATTGCTACCAACATCTATCTAGAAAAGTTTAATAGAGAAAGCATGTAATTAAATTAAAATATTTTAAAATGTAGGAACAAAACAACTCAAAAAAACAACATATTTTGTCCTGATAAACCACCAAATAATAACTTGTTCACAGTAGTAACGACTTTACAGACATTAAACTAAAGCCATTTATAAGCTGCCTGTCATGTAAAGTAAAACCATGAAGTAATACAGCAGCTTAATGAAAGTCAGGTATACAATAAATTAAATAAAGCTTACAGTAATCTTCAGTGTCATAAAACACATGAAAGAAAACTTCCACAGGAGGACATATTCATAAGAAATCTGCTGAGAAAGCAGTATGTGACGTAGCATCAATGTGTGCATTACCCACAAGGTAGGACGGATTTACGGGTAGCACAGATAAACAGAACACCAGCTTTAAATGAAGAAACTATAAACCTATCTTTTAGGAATACATCTGCTCCACCAGTGAAACACTCAGAGCAACAGAGATACTTGAAATCCAGTTTTAAAAAATAAATAAAAAATAGCGTTTTTTATTTATTATTTTTCTAAAAACTTAAACAAAAAAGGCGGAGGAGCTTGGAAAGCATGGCGGGCCACCAGGCCTATAATATACTGGTGTAAACCCTGCATATGTGTGTATTAGAGGTGTGCCAATCGATTGGCGACCAATAATCATCGGCCGATTTCCGTGAAAAAGTGTATGATGGGTGATCGCTGGTCACTGTCTATTGTTGGCGATCACTAAAACTGATCACCTGTATCTCACTTCGCAGTCTGCGTGTGCAACTTATCTCCTCTTTCCTTCACACTGCACAAGCTCGCGGCAATAAATCCTGTCGTGTGAAACTATAATGCTTTGAGAGTGAATGGGGATGTTTGCGTGTTACGGTGGAAAATTACTCAGGGGATGAGGCGGTGAAGCACGTCAAAATGCATCAACACAACAAATATAATATGGTATTTAAAAAACAAGCACTGCACTTGTCGGAGTTTGCTATATCTTGGCTCAATGCAGCAAAAAAATGGCTTCCAGAGCAACCAGATAACAGGTTGTGCAGCGCATCACTACCAACATTCACCCGGATTAGCATCATGGTCAGAAAGCTAAACAAATAATAGTCTTTGAGTTAGCGGTGTGAGACACTGGGATCTGCTCTCGTTCTTGGAACGCCACTACTGGTGGTAATATTTCACAGACGTGGCGGCGCTCAACCTCCACCAGACAATAAACTCTCACACCGAACGTCTGCTCAAAGATGCAGCATGTAACTTTTTTTTAAAAAAATAAAAAATTTAGATAGGTATTAAAATATGTCTGTCTAAATTAGGTGAATTTATTGCCAGATAATTTTTCCATTTTGCCAGATAACATAGTATCATTTATACCTAACCCGAAAAATTAACAGCCATTCCAGCCGATCAGCAAAGATTGGTGATCAGGAGAGATCGGCCTCATGGATGAAGAGTATCGGAAATCTTATCATCCGTACTAAATATAGAAAAAATATGTTGACATGCTTGTCCACATATTTGAATGTGATAATCGAGAAAAACTGGCTGATTATGATTTTTGGCCAGTTAATTGGTTTATTGATACATACATGCAGGTTGACTTTGGCTCGATATGCTCTGTGTGTACTTAAAAGAAAGAAAAAAATAAATGTTGGTTGTCTAAATGTGGGATTTCCCTAATTTTGGGGTTTCGATAGGTTTAATTGTGAAAAAAAATCAGAAAACATTACGAATGACTTCTTGCATTAAGCTGAGCTGAAAATTGTAATGTAAAAAAAGTTGTTTCACAGTTGAAACCTAAATTGAAAATGTTTGTCCTGTTTATGTGGGATTCATATAAAACCTCTTGTACACTGTGTTCTTTTTTTTAACCCATTGTTTCTAACTACTTTTACTGTCTGTCTTATGCCACCCAGAGGCAACAAAGGATCCAAAGGGACCGGCTTATGAATGACTTTTCCGCAGCACTCAACAACTTCCAAGCTGTCCAGCGACGTGCAGCAGAAAAAGAGAGGGAATCAATAGCAAGAGCAAGGGCTGGTTCCTGTCTATCAGTAAGTAAGCTATAGAAGTGACTTCACAAATTCAAGATTGTTAAATAGGAATTAAACTCAACAACATAAAATTAAAGTAATTTTAAATGAGCACTACAGTGCTCATTTACTGTCTTCATTCTGAATAATAATAATAATAAAGTGCCAGTATACTTTCTAGATTTTGTAGTTTGCAGGGTTTCTCCTAGCGGGGTACCAGATAGTGTTTCACCTATTACATCTGCTCACCGCAGATCTCCAGTTGGAGTTCAACCAGCTGGTCAAATGTTATTAAAATGCACAGCGTGAATGCACAATATTGAAATACAGTCTCCTGTCTTTGTGACAATGATACCAAACATTGTCACAATAATATTGTCATGATGATGATATTGTGATGACAATTATGATTCAATATGTTGTGCATCTCTGGTTTTAATTAAGTTTACATTGAGAATATGTTTAATAATGTACCTACTCTTAAGTCCTAATCATCTGTTCATTTAAAGAATTTATATAATTATGGAGTCATTTAACAAGCTAATTATTCTTTTCTTATTGCCACCATATTGCTACTGTTGCTTAAGTTGCATTTGACTTTGGCTACGTTACTATTTAGATAAAACTGTTTTAACAATTTTATTTCAGAATGAAGACAGTTTTCGGGATGAAAAGCTTGTCTCCTTTGATAAGTAAGTAACTTATTCTTACAGGTTTACTCTGGAAGAACAAATAATATAAAATTTTGCAAGATTTGTTGAAATTTAGTGTCAATTTAAGTAGAAAATGAATCTAGATCATAGTAAAGTAAGTACGTATAAATTGAATGAATTCATGTGAAATGAAAGGTGTCAAGGAAATTAAAAAAAAGATTGTATTATTTTTTACATTTTTTATGTACCTTTACATAAAAAATGGTAAAAGGTAAAATATACACAATGAATTAACAGGGAAAGTATTTAAAACAAAGATTTCAAAACTTTTTTTCCCCCTTTGACAATAATTGAAAAAGTTATATATCATTCATTTCTGTTGAAAACGTAGACAAGATTCTCTTTCAGAATTGATTAGTATTTCACATCTTTATTATCTTTCAGAAGACGTTTTTTCCCCTATAATAAATCCAGTTTCTGCTAGCGTATTTTAGAATTAATCGTAGATTAAACATCCAAATGAGTTTTACCAACATATATTTTCATTTTATTCCTCACAATAAGCAATAAAATGTTTATCATTAGGAAATTAGATTTTAGTTATTATTTCACTTCTAAACGTGTGTTTGAAAAGCCAAGAGGACCTTGGGCCAATTACCACGCAGACAGAAGAAATGGCCATTACAGAGGAAGATCTGGAGCTCATCAAGGACAGAGAAACCAACATCAGACAGCTTGAGGTGAGCAATTGCTTTCTGTTGTTTGATATACAATTTCTATATCAACCTATGGGCCCTTTACGTAAATGTTTATTTGTGTACGTTTCATATGTTTATATGTTTTTGAAGTACCGTATTTTCCGGACAAAAAGTCGCAGCTTTTTGCATAGTTTGGCCGGGGGTGCGACTTATACTCCGGACCGACTTATGTGTGAAATTATTACATTACTATATCATATCACATTATTTTCACACTAAACCGCAAGAGGGCGCTCTAGAACTGTGTTGATAATGTGTGTAGTAGAAGCTACTTTCGGAATTAGCCGAGTTGTTTACAAGCGACACCGAAGATGAAGATTTAGTGATTTGGAGTGACATGGATGGTTTGGTAAAATTATGTTATTTATGCTATAGTTATCTGAATAACTCTTAATATGTTATGCGTCATGTAATGTTAGCATACCGTGTAATTACCCAGCCTGTTGTTGCCTCTATTCTATTTTTATTGCCTTTCAAGATGACATATCTGTTCTTGGTGTTGGATTTTATCAAATAAATTTCCCCCAAAAATACGATTTATACTCCGGTGCGAATTATAGTCCGGAAAACAGTGTATTTTTGTTTGAATGTAATGTACTTTGGCTACTCTAGTGTTTTTTGAAATGCTATAGAAATAAAGTTGATTGATTTAATAAATTTGATTATAGAAAGTCAATTTATTTCAGAAACTTTGTCACTAATAGAAACAAATTATGTAGATTAATTACACAAAATTGGATGTTTAAAATTTCTAATTGATAATTTTATGCTTACAGCTAATGAAAACATGACATCTAAAAATAGAATATAGCAATCATACAGATCTCTAATACAGACCACTAAGAGAGATCTTTTCTGCCAACAGCCATCACTGTCTATAATAACTATTTGAAGAATTTGAAATAATACGAGTTACAACTAGGGGTTGAACAGCTTCATATTTTTTAAGGTTGACTACAACATGATAAAAGTCGAGTTGACGTTGAATAGTCGCTGTGACGTCATAGTGATGTAAGCACAAAACGCTTTACAAAAACTTAGAAGCTTTATCAGCTATATTAACTGCAAATATTGATTAAATAGACCCACTTTTAGTCTTTTTTGCAGAATTAAAAGAAGAAACAGATCATCTTTGTGAGCAGCTGAGAAAAGTCAGAAAAGTTTCTGAAAGTCAAAGACTGTTTTTTGGGTTGTTTTTTTTTTCCCCCAAACACCAGCTGATACTGATGATGTTTTTTTTAATACCTTAACACAGACCAATAAAAGAATATGTTGCAGCTTCAGCTTCACACGCTAACTCAGATTGTCATACACTCAGCAAACGACCAGATCGAAACCTTTGCATAACAGGCTGCTGGCGTTGTTGCCTAGGTGATCCCAAAGCACCTGATCCGGGATACGGCACGAAAGATGTAACCCTGTACATGTGAGATGACACCTCGCTGCATCCGAAGACTGTGTTGTGATTTCTTTAAGGGTTGTTGTCAGAAAGAAGCTTGAGGCAAGAATTAGTCATAAGTCATATTTGTTAAAACTGTCCCTGAGTCTAACCCTGACATTTAAGTATGCGGGAGATAGTCTGTGAAAACATCAAGTTTCTCCACCTCCTCCCTGAACTACTATTTCCCTCTGCAGAAATGCACTGCTTCGAGTCAAAAACAACTAGTTAAAGCAAGGAGGAGAGTGTTACCACTGTCAATCATCCACATTGTACAAAGTGCTAATGGTGAAGAAGCAACTCACCATTCCAGGAAAACCGTTTATCTGCAATCATCAATGGCCATGCTAACTAGCCTTAGTATTCGTGGCAGGCTATGTTATGGTGAACCAGGAACAGAGAGAAAGGGGGAGTGTGTGTACAGCTTCCATATGTGAGTCTTTGCTTTACTGTTTTTCAGTCTGATATCATGGATGTAAACCAGATCTTTAAGGACTTGGCAGTTATGATTCACGACCAGGGAGAGATGATTGGTGAGTAAAACTGGCCGTCATTCTGTTAATATTCTTCATTCCTCTAATTCCTTCATCTTATGTTCGGTTTTACAGTTTCAATAATCTTTTTGACTCTGGATTGTGGTGGTTGCCCACTGGGATGTCCACTTCTGAAATAACACACAATCCTTTAAAGTAGTTATGCTAAATTAGAGACAGAAAACAGTTGTTTAGATTTTACTTGCTTACTAAATTGTTGTGATTTTTAGAGGAACACTTTAGTGAGTGTTGTATAGCAGATGATTTATAATAACAACTAGAAAAATAATTCAGAACATTAACATGGATATAGAGAAGTAAAATTTGTTTTTAAAAATATATTACTATGTGTATTGTCATAAAGTAGTTTTTTAATTATCAGTGTACATTATATCAGTTTCAATATTGTTATTGTATTGTTAAAGTGGAGAGTTCAGAAAATGAGGATGTCTGAGAAATTTAACTTATTTCTGATGTGATATCCTTTCTATGCCTTTTGCAGACAGTATTGAGGCAAATGTGGAAAATGCTGAAGTTCATGTAGAACGAGGAGCAGAACAGCTCCAGAGAGCCACGTACTACCAGGTGAGACAGTTTTAGCTTTTCTTTTTGCCACTCGTCTGTAAAATCCTAACCAATAATCAACTCTCTCTGTTCTCTCTGTCATAGCAAAAATCCAGGAAGAAGATGTGTATTTTTGCCATAGTGTGTTCCATAATACTTATCCTTCTTATCATTATTATTTATTTCGTTTCCAAATAAGCTGATTTCATTCAAGCAGTGGTTCAGTACTCTATTTGGCACTGCGTAACCCCTTCAAACCTGACCTCACTGACCACCATTCACTTGGCATAATCAGAGCAAGAAAATATTTTCACTGTAAAAATATCTTCAAAGCTCATTAATATGGAAGGCTCAAGAATTTAAAAATGTAGTCATCTTGAATCATTAAGTCTGTTGATTTGTAAAGTAGATGATAAACCTACTTTAACGTTATTGGGAAGGGTGTCAGGGACTTGGGTAATGCTTGAGAGCAATCTGCTATATGAAATTCCTTCATTTCCCTTACTTATCCCCTTACTTATCTTACTTTATTGCATTAACACTAGCTGCTGTGTATTTCAGATGTACAAACATTATACGGGATAACTGAATTGTCAAGAATTTTAAAAAAGGTTTTATGTGCTTTGTTCTGATATTTTGTTGTTCCTTTTTGTAAGTTGATGTTGTGGCATCTTCTGATGTAGATGTGAACAGCCGGTCCCAACCTTCTTTGACTCATTAGCCTCATAGGGACGCAGTAGAATGGTTGTGAGGCGGTGGTATATGTTGAAAATGCTAAACACAATTTTAGCATAAATATTCCATTCAGAATATGAAGCTTGATGTAAACTCTGAAATGGAAAACTACCCTTTAATTAACATATTTTAAGTTGATTTCTATACTCCTGACAGAATGCAAAATAAATATCTTAAGCACGAGTTTGATCGATGGTTGACTCTTCAATAAATAAATGTTAATTTTATACTTCATGAATAATTCTCAGATATTAAGAATATTATTTTAACTTGTAATGCAAGTTAAAATAAGATTCGATCCAAGTCCACAAAACACATGTAGACCGGTTGGGCGAACTCCCATGCACCCTCAAGATCCTGCCTAGGGTGTAGTAGAGGTGGTCCAGTGTCGCACGAACAGGACGAATACCACACTGCTCTTCCTGAATCTGAGGTTCAACTATCTGATGGACTCTCCTCTCCAGGATCCCTGAATAGAACTTGCCAGGGAGGCTTAAGAGTGTGACCCTTCTATAATTGGAGCACGCCCTCCGGTCCCCCTTTTTGAACAGGGTGCCATTACCCCAGTCTTCCAATCCAGAGGGACTGCCCCCGATGTCCATGAGATATTGCAGAATCACGTCAGTTAACACAACTCTACCACATCCAGAGCCTTAAGGAACTCTGGGCGAATCTCATTCACCCCTGGAGCCCAGCCACTGAGGAGCTTTTTAACCACCTCGGCAACCGAGGTTAGGGGTTAGGCTCTCAGAGATTGGAGAGCCTAACCCCGAGTCCCCAGGCTCAGCTTCCTCAATGGAAGGCATGTTGGTGGGATTGAGAGGGTCTTCAAAGTAAACAGTGTTGGTGCTGCACTGCTTCCCCCTCCTGCGACGCTGGATGGCGGACCAGAATCGCCTCGAAGCCTTACGGAAGTCTTTCTCCATGGCCTCTCCAAACACCCGAGTTCTTGCCTCAGCAACCACCCGAGCCGCATCCCGCTTCGCCTGCCAGTACCCATCAGCTGCTTCTGGAGTCCTACAGGCCAAAAAGGCCTGATTGGACTCCTTCTTCAGCCTGACCGCATCCCTCACTGAAGGTGTCCACCAACGGGTTCGAGGGTTGTCGCCGCAACAGGCACTGACAACCTTATGGCCACAGCTCCGATAAGCCACCTCGACAAAGGAGGCGCGGAACATGCTCCACTTAGACTCAATGTCCTCTGCCTCCCCCAGAATGTGTTCGAAGTTCTGCCGGAGATGGGAGTTAAGGCTCTGCCTTACAAGGGATTCCGCCAGCAGGAAGTAGAGACACTGGTGGGCCTTCCTGACCAGACAGGAAGTGTTGGTACTCCAGGTGAGGTCACTGGATATGTGCACACCCAGGTATCTGTAGCTGGAGACCACCTCCACAGCTGCTTCTCCGATATAAAGGGGTGAAGAGGAATTCTTGTCCCTTCTAAAATCCACGTCCGTCTCCTTTGTCTTCTTCACATTGATGTAGAGGTTATTGTCTCTGCACTACTGCATCAAGTGGTGTTCCATGTATTTGTATTTGGACTCATCACTGTTCGTGATCCGTCCCACTACTGCTGTGTTGCCAGCAAACTTCACTATATGACAGCTGGGATGTCTCATCGAGCAGTCGTACGTCAGCAGAGTGAAGAGAAGCCAATGCCGTGGGTGATGCAGGTGGAGTCGATGTTGTGTATCCTGACAGTCTGAGGATTGTTGGTCAGGATGTCCAGAATCCAGGTCCAAGAGTCCAGGAACTCTTGGACTGAGTTTCAATACGGAACTCAGTCCAAGAGAGGACAGCTTCTGCAACAAAGTCTGTAGGACGATGGTGTTCAAGGCTTAGAAGAAGTCCAGAAAGAGCAGATGGATGTAGGAGTTCCTGCTCTCCAGGTGGATGAGGGCTGTGTGGATCACCGATGAAATGGCATCAGCAGTGGATCGGTTCTTCCTGTAGTCAGTGAGCTAAACCTCACTTTGGATTACGCAACCTCTCACTAACTGTACTGGCTGCCATTTGATCATTGTTCCTGTCTGTACGTTGCTAATAAAATGGCTAAAAAACATTTAATACATGAACTGATTTTCCATAATTTAGCTTATTTATATAATGTGCATTGTTTTGTCACTAACTGTGTGTGCTGAGGAGCGATCAGAAACAGCAGAGAACAGATTCGAGGTCAGGCAGGCAGTTTTCTTGCTTCGTGGCTGGGAGTGCTCATAACCCCAGACATTGGTCTTATGACTCCACATCTGCAGAGTAAGAGACAGCAAGCTAGCCACGTAGTACATGAGTAAAGTTTAGTGATATATTTAATGTTTTCGCCTCTCCCAACGTCAGCATGAATGACTACATTTCTACACTTGAACATTTGTTTATTAAGAGTATCAATGCTGCTTAATTTGATTTTATGGTTTCAGCATACATTCATTAAAAGATTGTAAATTCTTTAACATTTAAACAATCTTAAACAGAGGAACGCAACAAATGGGAGATTTAATTTAATGCTGTTAATGTGGCTTTATTGGCTCGATTCTGTCAAGAATCTGTTGAGTCTGTTTTGGTTGCTCGAGTTTTTCAGAAATCTGTGCAGCCATGCCCTGGTGAACAATAAATATACTATGTATATTAAATTTTAGTATACTTCAGCATACTTTAAGTCAGACTAGTCATTAGTATACTTCAAGTTCATCTATGATTAGTTAACTTAAAGTGAGACATTTTGCAACAACTAATGTTGTGTTTAGTGTACTTTAATAGTATTTATATTGTATTAAAGCACAATTTAAAGTGTACTCTGTGTACTTTCACATACCTTTTTGGAACAACTTAAATTACACTTCGTATACTTTAAGCAGTGTTGTAGTCATAGGTGTAACTTCCTGAAGGACTGGTGTGGACATGTCCCTGCCATCTCTGGCATGAAGGGGACAGTCCCCACCAATGGTTTTCTTCATGGTTTTTTTGAGGGGTGGCAATTCTAGGCTATATATATATAAATATATATATTTGGTAATATATTACCAACCTTATGCACCTACAAAATTCTAAAAATCAGCCACTGTCCCCGTTTTTCTCTGCCATGAGAGACAGGTCTGTCCACCAGGTCAACTCTCCATTGATTTAGATGGTTTACAACTTAGTGACTTTTTCACCATATGTTTTTTCATGTCATAAATTGAAACAGAAAATAACCTCCTACTGTTAGCTATAACCTTTAAAAACCTTATTGTCATTACTGCTGTTTTCAAGGCCCGATGAAAATGAAATGAAAAAAAACCTATTAAAAAATAATTACATTTTTTTTCATAGTTTTGATTTTTCTTGAAGTATATAAACATATTTCCTATTGCATAATATAATATAAATAGTCGTGTTTATGTGCCACACCTTTTGGCACAAACAATTTTTATGTGAGAAATAGTGCGCTTCATGCTTCTGCTTAATCAGAGCAGACAGTCTGGCTTGGCACCTCATCTGCAAAAAATAGGACTAGGGGGTGGACGGTATGTTGTGTTATTGAAGGGGGAAGGGACCAAAAAAGGCTGTCCTTTTGTATTGTGATGGGGGAAGGAAAGACTGTATGAATGGTCGAGAACAGGCCTTCACACAAATGTCTTTAAGTAGCTTGGATATTCCCATTATATCTACATAGAAAGCCTTTGCACTGATCCCACCTTATTTTTTGTCTTTTATGGTAGTTCATTGTAGCCAGTCAAATGCCCTGTGGCATCCCAGTAAATTGTCTAGAGCAATTTGCAGCCTAACAAATTCTCTGGAATAAGGATGGGCCAAGTTTGGAATTGTGGGAGTACGTCCTCTGTAGACATAATGGCATACAGAATATGGTTTCTCAAAATATGGACTGATATATTTCCCTGGAGAAACCCAATAAGCTTCTGGATAACTTCTGAATGTGTGTTGCATATGGGGTGTGCTCCATAATGGATCTCAATGGGGAACACTCCATGAATGAAGGAGGAACCTGTTCTTTTATAATAGGAGTGAATTGGCAGCTGTCTCTAAACAATCTGCTCTCCAAATGGTTAGTTCTCTCCACATTAGTTCTCTGGTTTGTATCCAGTTGTATCCAGTCTGCTGCATCCAGTTTTTGCAGCCAAAACTATTTGGTTTTGCATCCACCAAGGGATGGTCGACCTTGTGAGGTTGTGTGAGCTTGTCACCAGCCTGCCTGTTCTCCAGGTTTAATTTGACATTTGCTTGCATGTTTTATTTTGCTATTTTGTTCATTATTTGTTTGGTTTGCAATGCTTTTTCTTTTTTTTTTTTTTTGTTAATTGAGATACAATTTACTGTCGAAGAGATAATGTGATATCTGTCTCTCTGTGTGTGTGTATCTGATACATACATGTATGTATCAGTGACATGGGGTGAGGTTAGTAGTTGGTGAGGCAGTGACTTAATCATAATCAGATTTACAAATACAGACCCCCTGCATGTTATTGTTTACATATGGAAATTTTGCACATACAGACAACGCTGGAGGGCAAAAAGACTATTATTTTACATGTCATGCATAGCTGCACTGCTGCTGTAGAATAATTACATTAACTCAATCAAACTTGGACAAGTAGATATTAATCTACATGTCCATTAAAGGTAAACTCTAAACCACTTTTTTTTCGCTCTGTGGAAGTCGGAAGAAAAAGACAAAAATATAATTTGAGTCTTGTTTTATTCTCAATGTCTTCCAATCCAAACCAAAAATAGAATAAAATACAACCGCTGGTGTCTTCTCACCTGACCTTCTCCCCATCACAATAAAAGTGTACATTCGGTGTGAAATATATACATTATATATGCCACAAAACATTACATTACCAAGACATATCAAAACATACCTTTATCTTGGCTTTTTTCTATTCTTCCCCTTTTATTTCTCCCTGATGGATAAGTCTTTTTTGAGACATTGTTTAGCTTACTTACCTTCTACCAGAGTTTTGAACGTTTGAAGCGGGCATCACCTATCGCGGCCATCAGAGGGCCCCCAAAAGCTATTTTTTTTCTTTTTGTTCATAAAGATTTCTACATACATCATCAAATATATGTTATTGTAGAAACAAATCAGTTAATGATAAAATTGTGTTTCTGTTATAATGACATAGAAATCAGATGGACGTGTGGCACTGTGGAGTGTCACACATTGAGAAACAAATGCAAGAAAAGCCCCTGCCTCACCTCACATCTGTTCTCTGGCGATTATACAATGACTCTTCCACACACGAATCACGTTATACACACACAGTTGTATAACTTTGTTGGTAACAAAAAACACTGTACATTATATAAATAAGCTAAATTATGTAAAATCAGTTTATATATTAAATGTTTCTTAACCATTTGACTGGCAACATACAGACAGGAGGAACATGCTCCCATCGATACATATCGATATACATATACATATTTATCTCAATCTTCATCTCCTCCATGATGACATCACAGAGCTGGTGGATACCAGCTCTGTGATGTCATCATGGAGGAGGGAAAAGCATTTCAATGGCAACCTGTGAAGCTCTGGTGAACTTCATACCCAGAAGAGTTAAGGCAGTTTTGGTAAATCATGCTGAATGAATTTATACTGTTATATAAGCTGCACACAGAGGACTTTTCGTTGTGTCATAGTGTAATTTTGTCGGTGTTGTCTAATGAAAAGATATACCTATTTAGCTGCAGAAATGTGAGGGGTGTACTCACCCCTCACACACACACACACACATATATATATATATATATATTGTTGAACTAGAGGAATAAAATTTACTTGGCTCATTCATTTTCCTCTAATTTTCCCGGATCCAGGGAACTCCGCATGCACAGTGGAAATCAGAGAGAACAACCATTCACCATCCATTCGACATAACTTCAGACATATCTAGAGTTTAATTCAGAGAATTCAATGCATATAGAATAATACACCAGCATTACACCCAGATTATCAAGAAGTCCAAACACATAACAAAACATCAAATTACCTGCAACGAGTTGGAAAGGAAAACACAATAGGGAAGACACAAGAATGCATTCTTGGGAATTGCTCTCACGGCTGCAAACAAAGCAATTCATTTTTCTGCTGTAAAACATATACTTTTATCAGGAGGTGTACCCCTTAATTTAAATATATGCATTTGAAGGTATGTCCTCCCCTTGTAGGGCTGTTTAAAGTTAATTTTATTACTTTGTCTGAGACCTGTTCAAACCCAAAAACAAATATCCAGAGAGAACAAAGGTCATTCTCAAAAAGGGTCTTCCCACACCAGTCCCTGAGTCCTCCTTTGACATTCCAGACCAAAATTTATGGTTCAGTTGGACCTGGTGGTTTTTCTGCCTCAGCGACTCATCAAGAAACTGATTCCTGTTATAAACTCACTCTGACACGGAAATCTGGTGTCAGATGATAACTGTGAGTTTGGATCTAAAAATTGCAAGACTATCTTCTTTTAGAAAAAAACTCTTTTAGAATGCCTGAAATATTTTGTATCATAATTCTGTTCTATTTTAGTAATCTAAGATGCATGCAAATTAGTATGGTTAGACACTAACTAGTTGAGAACATGCTGTTAATACTTAAAAGAAATATCTTGATAGATTTGATTACACTTATAGAATAGTGGTTTTCTAAAGGTTTTAGTGTTTTACTGAACTCATAAACAAACACCAAAGAATTTGACTTATGTTGTGAACAGGCAGACCCCCTCAACCTCTGCTTTCTGTCCGCTGGCACAACGCACTCCCTTTCTGAAGGCCCTCTTTAGTAATTTATGTGAGTTCAGAAAATCAGCAGTTGTTTTAGTTTGAATCTTTATCCGAGTCTACCTAACTTAAAATCTACTCCAAATATTTATGCTACATCTAATATTTTGTATGCACGAAGGTTAACTGTTTCTAAAATTAATATAACCAAACTTATACTCCCAACAAATCCCACCACAGTCGCCTCCGTCGGAGTCTCTTCTTTTCTGAAAGTGTCTCCTGACCTTTTCCTTCTCTCTGTCTGTTAAATATCTGGCCTCAAAATACAGCGGATAAGGATATTCAGCCATTTTTGACTTCTAAACTGAGAGGACTTTCTGTGCTTGTCCCTATTTTGAGTAAACGGCGTTCACTGAAGAATTTGTTTCACTTTCTCTTATTTTTCGACCTCCCCTTCATGCTTTTGACACACCCAGTCACAAAGGTGGAAAATGGAAATCTGGAAGATATTTTCTGGTGTCGTTGTTGAACACCGGCAAAGGAAAAGGTAAATAAATGACAAAAAACCCACTGATCATGGTTCCATGATGTTTATTAAACTACAGCGTCCAACATTTCATGTGGTTCTGAAATAAGTTATGATTGCATAATTCATCATGTAGAAGTACATTCACACACAACTAATCCTCAAGCTGCCTCACAAATATGTAATTATAACGTGTGGTGGCAAGCAGAGATCTTTGATTCAAGCATAGAGTGTTTCTCTTAAAAAGTCTGCTGCAGCCAGGATTCCTGGAGGCAAGCAGACTAGAAATGAGAAGTTTGCAGCGCCCAGGCGTTCTTAATGTCACATTTTCAAACATGCCGGAAGCATTACACATGTAAACAACCCTGTCGTCCTCTGAAAGGACTCAGTTGACACTGAGCTGAATTAACAGAAAAATTGTGCTTTTCCAATGCCTCTCTACTAGACAAAACACAGTTTGCCTATATTAGCCAAAATCAATTATCATTTGTATTGAAGTTTCAAAATATTAAAAAATTAAATGTCTCCTCTCAATCATCTCATCTCACATAATTACCAGAGTAGCAACAAATTACAGCATGCTAATCGCCAGGAGATTTAGCTGCTGATTCAGCTGAATTGTTCTGGTTTTGGGGCTTATACTCTGAAAAAGATCCCTGTGGCATCCCGGCTGTAATTCTCCTCAATGCTATCTTTTAACAGAAAGCCATAATGTTTAACAGAAAGCCATAATGTTGCTTATGCTTATGGCTTAGCAACTATACATCATCATATAGTTGCTAATTTTTCTTCCACACCAGGGCGCTAACTGGTTACGTATGGAACCAGAACCTTTTCTTCAGGTATTCGTGAAGAAAAGGTTCACTAATAACTTAGTGAACCTAAGATAAGGCCCTTAATCTCAGTTAAAAATGCTACTGCAGCTCTCAAGAGGTTGAGTCTCTAGTTTGGGCGAATCCTTCAGTCCTGCGGTGAATGACTTTAAATCTCCAGCTGTCAGAGACTGTGAACTATGTCTCCGAGGCGTTAATGAACAGAAACATTGTTGGCATAAAACATTAGGTTAGGAACAACAGAAACCTCAAAGGTATGAATTGGTACCTGGGCAAAAAGATCAACAGAGTTTTTTTTTTAAACGTGCTTAACGAAAGGTAATGAGGTAGTCTGGGTACGCTTGGTTATCGTGGAACACAACAAACATGCTGGGGTTGTTGATATTATCCACCAAGCTGTCGTAGCGGTCATGGGGTTGCTGGCTGTTGCGAGGTGGAGGCATCCTCATGTCGCTGCGGCCCAGAGTGAAAAGGCCTGTCAGGACTCGGGCCACGAACATGGTTTGAGTACCGTCTGCTGCGGGACTGGAGTAGCCCACTGAGTAGTTGGCATTTACAGCAAAGTAGGTTCCTTGACCAAAGAGAGTAGCTGTGAAAGACAAAATTAAATAATTACCTTTCATGGTCCAGGAAAGTACCCAGGTACATAATTACCACAGTTGCTACCATGTTTCCCAGAAAAGCTCCTGTTGAACCCTTTGGTTTTGATGGAGTTGAGGTTTTCCTGGCTGGTCCCATGGTACAGAAGTCTTTCAACTGCTCCACCTTCATTTTTGTTCTTCTCAGAGATGTGTTTCTTCTGCATTTCATAAGTGCGCCGCAGGTGAACGTTCTGCAAGCGTTCAATCTGACAGGAAGGAAAAAGAGATAACGGATCAATAAAACTGATTTTTTTCATGATTAGTTCAGAAATCATTGCTTAGTTTTAATTAGATACTGTTTATTAGACCTAATAGGAAAAAATTACTATATGACTGTTATGAATGGATAAAATTAGTACACCTTTGTCTATGAGTTAATGATGTGGTACACACCTATTGAGACAAAAACAAGAAGCTACCTAAAACAACGAGACCCCTACCTTCACAATGGTTTTGTGTTGGGCAGTTTTGTTGAATGCCTGCTGGACGGTTCGATGCTCTGCAGACGAAGGATCCAGCAGCACTTCTTCCAAATATTCAGTATTTAACATTTTGTCCCAGTACAGCGGAAATGTAAAGTCTAGCAAAGTGTCACAGTTGACATTAGAAGATGTTAGAAACACACAAAGATATTCTGGAAACTTCGTAAATGCAGTTGTTAGATTATAACAACTAACCTAATTGGTGAAATGAATAAACATTTGGCCTCCAACTGGAACATCACATCTGTGATTCAGGTACCACAAAATGGTTTTAATGCTTACGTTTTTTTATCATAGCAAAGCCAATAAAACTTTTAAAATGCATCTTTCTGAGATATCTTCCTTTTCCAAAGCAATACTTGTAACTGCATAATTCCAGTGATGAGATAAAATATTTCCAATTTTCAGTTGAAATTAAAACTAGTATAGGTTGACAATGACGGTTGCATTCAACTTTGTACACGTTGTGCCAAAATATCGACAATGAAAAACGGTCTATGAGCAAGTTAATTTCTAACTTTATCAGGTTATTCCTACATGTTCATGTATTTAACAAACCAACCATGTTTAACACAATTATTGTTTGAGCTTCTTACAGAAAGTCAGAGTTGGTTAATAAATTACTTCCTTGCGAAACACGTCATCACTGACTGGCAATAATAAACTTTTCACATGTGACTACAGAAATGCCACTGAATAAAAGATAATATCTGTTTTTAAGAACATACATCAACATGACAGCCACCTAGAGAGTGATCTAAAAGGCAGAACAAGCCTGTAGATAACATGAGGAGCCATAAACATTAGGGCTCACTCTTAAGTTGGTAACTGCAAATTGTTTGCTTAAGATTAGTTCTTTTTTTGTTTTTTTTGCCCGTACTTACCTGCCACGGAGTTGCCAGACAAAAGATGGGATCAGGGCTCAATAGACTTAAATGCTGATTGGACTGCACCACTAGTTCCTGCTTGTGGGGGGTGGGGGGGATTTGTATTTTCTTTGTTTAGGTGAACTTTTGTATCTAAGTGAATATTTGAATATGTTTATCATCTGTATTCTGTTTAGTTACCCCCATTGTGTCTTAATTGGTCTGATCAGCCAGTGGGTCATTTCTTTGTTAGGTCAGTTAAGTTTATTTGTGCAGCCAGTTTGTTTCCATTTTTGCCTGAGATCATCTTTTTTTTTTAACCTCTTTAATGAGCTCAGATATTTATTTCTCATATATAATATTTTGGGTTAAAATAAAAGAAAACCCTATTTTTCTAATATTTCCTGTGACGACTCCTGTGTTCAACTCTGTCCATCACACACAGAATGTTTACATTGTTCTAAACCAGGTGGCATGTTGGTGAACATACAGTGGTTATCTATGGCATGACTTAAGCTGAAGCTCAACATATTTTTTTTAGCATTCCCAAAATGATTCATGGCAGTCTGACTTTGTCTTTGAGGTAGCAGAGTCAGTCTGCGAGGTAAAAGGCAAATAACAGGCAAATATTGCTCTTTGCCTCTTTCAAAGTTTGGGAATTAAATCTTATGGGATCCACCGAAATCTTCATGAAGCCAACACTCAAATAAAAGCCTTTGTTTCCCTTACCTGCCAAATTCTCAAGTCGTTTCAACTTGGCCGTCTGTCCAGTTAAATCTCTTCTGGCCTCCATCCTCATTAGATTCACACTCCAGGTAGTCCTGTGTGCGTCCACTATGCCTTTCGTGGTGTTACCCTTTTCCAGATTATAATTGGCTGTTTTTGGGAGCCTCTCCCACATACTGTTTTGTCCCAGGATACACCAAACTACGTGAGGGTAAAGACTTTCCTCCTCTTTGGCTCTCAGTTCCTTCCTAAGAGGAATGAGTGTTTGGAGCATCTGCTCCAGCTGGTTGACGCCAGCTTTCAACCCGCTCACCGTCAAGCCACCCTGGCTTAAGGGGACCTCCTGTACATACAGGCCCTGAGTCTCTACTAGGCTCATCAACTTCTTTATGTCTTCCTCGGTGAGGTCTGCCAGATCCTGATTGGTGAAGGTTTTTGTGGCGCTGTGGTCTTGGTAAAGATTCTTAACCGTTTTTAGGGCCTTATCAACATTTTCTCTTTGAAGGCCCACAAACAGGAAAGAGGACTGCTGACTGGTGGTTGTAGTATGACAGAGACTTGAGGTCAAAAGAATAAATTGTCTTTGTGTTGATACTGCAAATTATTTCAAAGAAAAATGGTTAGAGATGTAGATGTAGCTAGAAGGAAACTCATAGTACTCCTGTTCATTGTGCTTACCTTGACGTTCCTGGATCAGAACTTTACAGGAGCTCTCAACCAGCTCTTTGCTCATTTTACCTTCTGCCTGGAAGTAACGTACAGCTCCCGGACCATCTAAAACCAACTTTTGTAATGTCAGACTGGCTAATCCGGACTTAAGAGCCTTATGGGCCTCCTTCACATGGCAACGGGGTCCAGAGATAGCTACGCAGGGCTTGGGAAGAAGGGACTGTTTCAAAGTCACTTGTGTTTGCTTAACACTAATCAATTCTAGGATTTTGCCAAAGCAGTCAACCATTTCAGGATGTTGCAGGTTCAGCACTTCTTTTGTAGAAACCTGATTCAACAGGTAATCCTGAAGAACATTTCTGAGATTCTTTACATATTCAGTGTAGCCCACCAGGCGTACTTTGGCCACCGTGGTTGCACCTTGCCCAGGGATGAAGCTGAAGTCCACCCTGAGCTCATCACGGTTTAGGTCCATCTTGGCTTTCATGAGGGTTTCTTTGATTCTGTCTGTATCTGGAGGAACAGCGGCAGCGCCTTGGAGCTTCTCAATCTCCACTCTCAGATCCCCCACCAATTCTGCCTGAGCCTCATCCAGGTCATGACGGCACTTACAAAACAAGACCAAATCTGAACCGACCTCTATGAACACGGGATTCCTGAACCGCTGCTGGAAGAGTGTCTGGTACTTACGAACGACATTACTGGATTTAATAAAGGTTATTACATCTTGAGGAAGATTTATTCTCCTCTCTAAATCATTTGTGTTTTGTCCATGGGGGTTAGTAGGTCTTATGTTGCCAGGACCTTTCAAGATGACTACATTTGTATTTCTGAAGTTGTCGACTTTTGGGTAAGACATCACTCTGAACCGCTCCTCCCTGAGACAGGGGTCCTTCTAGAAATAAAACAAAGACCAAAAAAATTATGATCTGTTTCATTTACAGGTAGGTCCAAAATTATTCATTCCCCTGGCCAGATTAGAATCAAAATTACTTTTCTTTATCCAAGTCATCTAAGACAAGATTAAATAGGAATCTCTCAAAAGAGACTTAAAAAAAGATAGAAAAAAAAATGTTTTTTTATTTATTTAAAAAAAAAATACAATGTAGAAATATCTGAGGCAAAAAAAATATTCATTTCAAAACTTTCATTACCCTGACCTTTAGCTCCCTGCACAGAATCATTTTCAGATTCACATTAAGACGACCATGGTCCAAACAAAACATCAATATTATTCCCATTCATAAGAAACACTCCTGAATCAAATGACTGAATCACTTCTTCATATGCAGTCAAGTTCTCCAAAGTGATGCTAAAGACTGTATTCAGGTGTGATGAAAACAGGACATCGGCCCTTGAGGCTGGGATCTGAAGCTCCACTGTGTCTCCAAATTATGTTCAATCATCTGAACTGACATCAGGTGAACTCCTGTCAGTTTAATTCTGGGTGTCACGACCAAGCTCTATATAAGTATCTCATATTTCTATGTAGTGAAAAAGACATTTTAACTGTCATCACAACAGCATAATTTCTTTCAGGGAAATTTTGTGTAATAGACCTTGTAATTAGGTTGTAATTTATCAAAATCAGGAGGGAATTAAGCATATTATATCATTTCCAGAAAAGAAAACCTCACCTTTTGCTGAATACTGTAGTTCTTCCAGTTAAAACATCTGGAATAAAACATTTCAAGTAGATTAAAACTATGACGTTTCCTTTTTGCGGGATGGACGGAGAACACAACGAAATATAAGTCAAGAGAAGAAGAACCGCTTCACTTTGGACTAGATAATCACTAATTTGATTATCTCCTCTCCTTTATTCTTCCACAACTATTATTATTATTTTTTTTTTTTAAACATAAAAGTCTCAGATAAACCACCGCTTTCTGTCAGGAATAGTTCGCTAATGCTAACCTGTCAAACATGCTAACGGTGGAACCAACCGCTGGGTTAGCATGAATCTTAGCCTGCCGCTAAATGACGGCTAACTCTGTTATGAGTACTGACGACAGAGTTAGCTTGTTTCCAAATATAACTTACCGACTGTTGCTGCTGGTTCTTCAGTTCCTCCCCCAGAATCTCTGCTGTCCTGGACCGGATTTAATCTCCCCTGATCCCAGAGAAATTATTTGCTGGTGTTTTATCAATTGTATCAATCAGTTCTAGGATTGTCTAACAAGACTTTTAATAAACGTGTCACCATTTCCAGAACTACACTCTTCACTGCTGATCTCACGTGACAACTTTTAGTTTCAGTTTCATTTACTGTGTGTTACATTGACACTCCCAAACATGCAAATGGTTTTTCTTTTATGGCAACACTTCTGTTTGTGTTTTGCTGTGCAAATGACATTATGCAATAAATAGGCTGTAGAGTACAGCCTACTTATTTTTTGAATACAAATCAAATTTTGAATCATCAAACTCATCTTCTACTCTTTGTAAGTGGTTGTGAAAAAGAGGCTTTATTAAAACAACATGGTGCAAGTACTTTAATACTAGTAGAGACAATCAAAAAGTATGAAAATTACTGTTTAGAATCTGTATAAAATATTGAAAATTTGTTGTTTTTTATTGGAAACAAAATATATTTAAATATGATATCACATTTATTTTATTAACATGTCAAAGTTTGCTCCTTTTGATTTAATGTATAGTCACTCAACATTATTTAAAACACAATAAAACCAAATAACTAACACTATGTTTTTAATATCTTGTGTTAAACTGACATGTTGTAGTATCACAGCAAACCACTAGATGTCGCACTGAGATCACAAACCGCGGCCAGGCGGAGACATATTGTAACCATCCAACTCAGCAGATGAAGTTTACAGCATCCTCTACAGTAAATGGCGTCCTTATTTAGTCCTTTCTTCTGAGATTTTACACAACTAAATTATCCAGCTAAAGCATCCAGCTAAACTTATATATCTCTTCCATATCTTTTACATGTCTTTACAATATGGGCTTGGCTGTATGTACTAGCTATATAATTTAAGAAACTTAAAGAGAAGGGAGATTAGAAGGGCGTTTGGGAAAATCACAAGTTGTCCTGGATTCATATGTTGATTTTAGGCATTGGAAACAATGGTGGAGATGGAAAAACACAAACTCCACGTGATGAACTCAAAGTCAGGCACATAATGACACGCTAAGGATTTGTAAACATCTGTGACACTTTTTGATGGTACTTCACATGGGTTACATCCAGTGTCTATATAATATTCTGATCAGAACAGTTTTCCAATAGGATTATGACGTCAAGTTCTGTTTCTGAACGATTTTGGTCACAATGAACAAGTTTGAGGCCAAGTTTTTATATATATTTTTTCAGATCAAAATGACCGATTACCTGTGTTAGTAAGGGGATGTATACAAAATTATTTGAAAGTAATATGGTCAAATGTTCCATGACTATTACTGAGAATACATTGACAACATTGAATCCAGTGGCAGACGCCATATCAGGTTGTTTACTCATCATAAAGTGTAATTGAGGAGAAGATTTGTCACCAGTCATGGGATCTTTGAACCAGAGATTTCTTTATGGAGAATCTTGGTGGTGAAGCAATAAAACCCAGGAGGCACAAAAGGTAACAGCCACTGAGAACCTGCAAGGAGATCAGAAGGGAGGCTTGAGTAAAACACTCAGCGAGATCACACACTGAGGGGCACAGAGTACCGGGAACGGCAACACTCAGGCGTTGAAGGACTGGCTTCTCTTAAACACTGGCAGACAGACAGGATCCAGGTGTGACAACTGAACACCTGAGACCGGACAACGCAGCCTCCTGATTCCATCTGGTGGATGACTAGAGGGAGGAAAAACAGCCGCACAGAAACCAAAACCCCAGCTTCCCAACAGCACATTCCAAGGAAAATGCCGTATTCCACGAAAGAGTGTGATGCACAGACCGACAGCAGAGGGAGGGAAAGAAGAAAAGTGAAAATAAAAGTAAAAATAGAACGTCTGTGGATTCAAAAGATGTTTCCAACATTTCAGTCAGCGAGTTTTACAGCTTGAATAGAGAAAAGGACGAATCCTGCAATCCAGTGCATCAGAGTCCTGGGTTGTGTGGTTATTTGCAGCTCACCATGAAAATGTAACTTGTAATTAAACATGACTGAAAGCCTGAATTTGTTAATTTAACAATTAATTTAATAATCTATCTATTAGATAGATAGTTTGGATATCTATCTATCTAATAGATATTTTAATATTCTTTTTACAGCCTTTAAGTATATAGTGCAGAATATAATATGGAATAGAATAGACACACATTTGTCTTTCAGTGTAGAAATACAAAGTGTACAGCAACAACTAGTATTGACAAAAAGAAGCACACCAACTGTACAAAAATACACAGAAATCAGTGCAAAGATTGTTTGCAGCTATTAGCTGCTTTATTTAGCATTTAGTACAGCCAAAGCACTCCATTTAATCAGCTCGTATTGTTTGCATGTGACAGAGACCTCATGTTTTACCATGTGTTTACTACAGTGACGTGGTCAAAGGACGCATCATACGACAGGGAAAACTCAGTTACCCATAGTGCATCGTTCAACTCAGTAACAAGGAAATTGGTTGTAAAATTTCATTTTCAACTGAGAAGCATTTCCTGAAATCACACCGACCACAGGACCTACGATCAGGGAGCTGGCCACAGCATCACCATGTTCAATCACAAAGCTCTTCCTAAGAAAGCCGGGGTCAAGCTGAGGGTCAGCTAAACCCCATGTGAAAAGGTCACAACCATGATCCTTAGAGGTCACTAACATATATCGGGGATTTATTTGATTCTGCACTGAACAACAAGTCTGATTAACTTCTTTGGTGTGGTAGTGCACCCCACGTTTGGAGGTCTTTGTCCTCGACGCGAACGTCACGGGTTCGACTCCTGGTCCCAGCGACCTTTGCCACATACCTTCCCCCCACTCCTCACCCTCCTCCCTGTCTGCCTACTGTCTTTGGTGGATTGTAATTAACTGTGTTAAAGGAACAATATGGAAAGCAGGAAATGATCTAATATATAAAAATATAAAATAACAGTAATAAATGTCACAAAGACGTTGGGTTCGTTAGTCAGAGAATATATTTGGAAGAGGAGTTTGGGCAAAAAGAGTGAGGATGAGGTCTCGGCGTGGAAAGTGGCTGTTGATTGACTGAAAGTTGTTAAATACTTGAACAGATTAAGTGACATGAAATAATTGTTTTTGTTTTTGTGTAAATGAAATTGTGCATTTGCAATAATGTGAAATTGTAACATTTGTTACAAATTGTCTGTACTGGCTTTATTAGTAAAGAATTTATGAAAAAATCTTGAAAATTGAAATTGACTTTGAAATGGGGTGAAGAACATGAAGCAAAACAGTAGCATCATGAAATTGTTAAAATTACATCAAGTCAAATTGCTTTTGAGGAATCACAGTCTCTTTCTGAAGAAACTGTCAGAAAAAGGAACTATTGGAGCCTACTTTGCAAAATACTTAAACTGGAATTTTGAGTGGGAAGTGATGAAAGCCCTTATTTTGAATTGGAAATGACAAAAATAAAATTCTTAAGCTCTTAATTAGGAACACAGGCGTACTATTTAAGCCATACCAAGGACTACTGTGGGTAAAGAAATAATAATTTGGGCATTTTAAACTAAACAAATATGTCGACTTGAACAAAAAAAAGATGCTCTGTGAAGATCTCAGGATTTAATTCAACATGAAATATGGATGCACTCTGTTTGGTGACATCCATTCTCAGTTAATCCATACCCCTCGAACATAATATCCTATAAAATAGAGATGATAAATTTGATCTTAATCTAACCTCTGGATTGACAAAATGCCAAATTTCCAGATTAAAAAAAATCTAAATGGCCAAATTATATATACATGTATTTATTTTTATTTGCAGAAAAACACAAGTTGTTTGACAAACTGCAGGACCCAAACCAAACATGAACCATCACCCCTTTCACAACAAGCAGACTACATTTATGAGTCTGCCAGATCACTAGGTACACTGGTTCAAAACCTTATTCACTAAGAAGTGAATTCGTTACATAAAGCCAAGTGGCATCAGGTGACTTGATGAAGTATAGCGTGTCAGGAAAGAAAAGTGATTAAAGTGACTTTGGACGGAGCATAGCTATTGGTGACAGACAGGTTGGTCAGAGTATTTAATAAATAATGGTTCTACTTAGATTTTCACATGCCATCATGTCTTGGGTTTATAGAAAACGGCCAGAAGAAAATAAACTTTTCGTCAAACAGGAGTTAAGATAGGGATGTCTTTATGATGTTGGGCTTAACAAGGGAATGGAGGGACTGGTTCTAAATGAGAAAGACAACAGTGACTTTGGCCTCGACTCAGAAGGACTCAGAGGCTGGACCTGACTTGGAAGATGATTCCGACTCGGAGGCCGGATCCAATTCAGAGGCAGGTCCTGACTCAGAGGGACTTGGATGCTGGCCCTAACTCGGAGGCCGGTACTGACTCGGAAGACGATTCTTACTCAGAGGCCAGTCTTCACTCAGAAGCAGGTCCTGAGTCAGAGATCGGTCCTGACTCAGAAGGACTCAGAGGCTGGTCCTGACTTGGAAGACGATTCCGACTTGGAGGCCGGTCTCGACTCAGAAGACGATTCCAACTCGGTGGCCGGTTCCAATTCAGAGGCCGGTCCGGACTCAGAGAGACTTGGCCGCCATCCCAACTCGGAGACAGGTCCCAACTGGGGCAGTAAAGTGCCCAGTGGGTTTACTAAGGCAGTAAACCCACAGTAAAGTGGGTTTATTGACCCAGTTAGTGGATGTCTTCCCTGCGTCCCTCCAGAGTCTTCTCATAGTGCAACTTCCGAGTCTCCTGGTGCCCCTTTTGAGTCCCTTAGTGATCCTTCCGAGTCCCTTAGTGCCCCTTCCGAGTCCCCTATTGCTCCTCCCGAGTCCCCTAGTTCTCCCAGTGCTCCTCCTGAGTCTCCGCCTACGGGCACCAGAGACTCCTTGCCGCTCCCACCTCCAGACTCAGTGGCTGGTCCTGACTAAGAGACAGGTCATAAGTCAGACACCGGTCCTGACTCGGAGGGACTCGGAGGCCATCCCGACTCAGAGGCTGGGCCTGACTCGGAGGGACTTGGAGGCCCTCCCGACTCGGAGGCCGGTCCTAACCTGAAGATAGGTAGACTGGTGGTAGATTTCAGAGGCCAGTCCCGACTCAGAGGCGGGTCCCGACTTGGCGACAGGTCCCAACCCGAAGATAGGTCCCAAATCAAAGATAGGTCCCAACCTTATGATAGGTAGACTGGCAGGAGATCTCAACTCGGTGAACAGTACTGACTCAAAGATAGTTCCCTGCTCAAAATACGGGTCTGAATCGGAGGCCAGTTCTGACTCGGAGGTTGGTCCACACCCAGAGGCCAGTGCCAACTCATAGGGACTCAGAGGTCGGTCCCGACTAGGAGACAGGTCCCAACTGGGGCAGTAAAGTGGGTTTACTGCCCCAGTTAGTGGGTTTATTGACCCATTTAGTGGGTCCCTTAGTGCTCCTTCCGAGTCCCGTAGTGCTCCCAGTGCTCCTCACGAGTCTCCGCCTTAAATTTTAAAAGAACATGTATTCACATAAAGTCCCGCCTCGGCGGTCGGTCCCTGAGTCAGAGTCCGGTCCCAAGTCGGAGGACGGACCCGTCCCATAGGCCGGTCTCGACTCAGAGGAACTTGGAGGCCATCAGGACTCGGTGGCTGGTCCTGACTAAGAGCCAGGTCATGAATCAGACACCGGTCCTAACTCGGAGGGACTCGGAGGTCGGTCCCATCTCAGAGGTCAGTCCCGTCTCAGAGGACGGTCCCCACTTGGTTCCGAGTCGGAGGTCAGTCCCGAGTCGGAGTCCGGTCCCAACTCACAGGTCGGTCCCGAGTCAGAGGCTGGGCGAGGCTTAACATTTGATCCACTCTTAGATGGTTCCTGAGTCTGAACAATGTTTGAATCATATCCACAACAGAAAACATGTTGAAAGCT